>ML432606.1:0-11431 GCA_005239525.1 Nicotiana knightiana
AATGGTTTATATGTGATTCACAAAATAGAGAGAGTCATACCTAGTGCTCTAACTTGGAAATGGTTAGCATCACAAAGTCTATGTAACTAAATTTTTTTTAATTTGATATGAATTTAGATTAAAAGAAAAAAACGAAGATTTTTATAGCAGATCCTAACTTATTTGGGAATAATCCCAACATGTTATAATTCCTACAATTCACTAATACAACTTAAATCCTAAAGAACCACAACAAAATTTTAATGAATTAATGAAAAAAATGAAGAGTCCAAGTGAGTACATTATGAAAAATCTCAGCTATTGTAAGAAAAAAAAGCTTTTGGTTATGGTTACAAGAAAATAAAAATATAGATCCTCTTTTATTACAAAATCTTATTGGAAACTTCCTTTGTCTGTGAAAACAACACTATTGTTCTTGTCTTTGTCAAAGCATGTCTTATTTTAAAACATGTTTTAATGATGGTTGTAATTGTTACACCAAATCAGTTACTAAATTAATCATGTTATAAATCACATGAATGTCATGAATTTACTAGGCAAGCCAACATTAGAGGGTTACGACATTAAAACAATTAAGGCATATAATAAATGTTACTACCATCCAATATACGACACCAAAAGTAGTAAATGAAATAGTAAAGCGATATTGCGGAACTAATACTAATGTCTAGCTACCCAGGGTTTGAAGTCACAATTCACGAACTACTAAGAATTTGTTACAAGTATTTGGTTGAAAGAAAATTTATATCTGTTTTGAACTAAAGAAAACAACAACTGAATAATAAGGAAGAGACTCCAGGAATCTACGGACGTCGGCAGGTCTACCTCGTGTCTCCGTGTGAATAGTCTGCTACAGCTCGAATTCATCCCGCACCTAACCCTGGATCTGCACAAGAAGTGCAGAGTACAGTATCAGTACAGCCGGCCCATGTACTGGTAAGTGTCGAGCCTAAGCTCGGCGAAGTAGTGACGAAGCTAGGACATGACACCACAAAAAAACTTGGACATGTATAATCATGCTAGTAGAAACAACAGCGATCAAAGAAAATAAAATGACAATTAAAGAGAAGGGAGCATACAGTTGGGAATTTAACATAAGGAGTGAGAAAACAATAAGACAGAAATAGACAGTGATCAGCAACAATTTAAACCTACATGTGTCCCGTGACTTCTAATAAACCGATCAGCGAGACTCTAATAAATCGACATGTGTCCCGTGACTTATACGAACCTAGAGCGCTGATACCAACTTGACACGACCCCAGTTCACCCTCCGTGAACATGTGGTGATGGCACCTAGTACCTATAACTAGGTAAGCCTAGCAATGCGGAATATCAACATAACTTGAGAAATAATTAAGTAAAAATGGAACAATCTAAAAGAAAGACTCTAAATAAATGCCACCTGGAATATACAACCCAAAATAATACGGAAGTCTACAATATCACCCCAAAACCCGGAAACTCACGGGAACCACATGCTAACAGAATATAATACACTGCTCTAACTCCAGAATGTCTACATAACTGTAAGGAAGGATAAACTTTTCACAAAAGCTGGAATAAGATAGAGACTCCTGGTCTCCCGGACGCGGCAGATGTACCTCGAAGTCTCTGATGTATCTCTCAACCTCGGGGATAGTGCGCCTGAGCGGAGGTACCTGGATCTGCACATGAAAAACATGCGCAGAAAGGGCATGAGTACACCACAGCGGTACTCAGTAACTGCCAAGCCTAACCTCGGTCTGGTAGTGACGAGGAAGGTCAGGGCCCTACTGAGGTCAAAAAATATAATAGGGATTTACAGTATGAAAACAGACAGTAATAATGAATACAACAGTGAATTAAGTCAGGTTAAACAAGGCAATAAGAAAACACAAGAACAGAGTAAACACGGAATATGAACAGCTAAATAACAATGGTAACAATGAGGATATCCCAGGATACCGTCCTGTAGTCCTTTTCTAGACTGTCTAGTCCCGTAGTCCATCATATGTATAACCGAAGGATTATCATCTGTGCAGGGGGATCTCCCGGGATACCGTCCCGTAGTCCCAAAGTAAATATGCAGGGGTATCTCACGGGATACCGTCCCGTAGTCCCAAAGTAAATGTGCAGGGGGATCTCCCGGGATACCGTCCCGTAGTCCCAAAGTAAATATGCAGGGGTATCTCACGGGATACCGTCCCGTAGTCCCAAAGTAAATGTGCAGGGGAATCTCTCGGGATAACGTCCCGTAGTCCCAAAGTAAATGTGCAGGGGGATCTCCCGAGATAACGTCCCGTAGTCCCAAAGTAAATATGCAGGGGGATCTCCCGGGATAACGTCCCGTAGTCCCAAAGTAAATGTGTAGGGGGATATCCCACGATAACGTCCCGTAGTCCCAAAGTAAATGTGCAGGGGGATCTCCCGGGATAACGTCCCGTAGTCCCAAAGTAAATATGCAGGGGGATATCCCGGGATAACGTACCGTAGTCCCAAAGTAAATGTGGAGGGGATCTCCCAGGATAAGGTCCTGTAGTCCCAAAGTAAATATGCAGGCACAAAAAGAAGACGTTCAGAATTAGAGTGCAAAAATACAAGGCGATAAGTAATTCTAGTCTAACATGCTTCACGTAGTGCAATTAAGACAATTTAAGCAAATAGACTATTCAGGGCAATTAGACACGATTTTCTAAGCTAACATAGACTATAGTTGCAATTAGAATAAAAAAGGTAAGAAAGAAACTCAGGATAAATATTTAATTTGATATGAATTTAGATTAAAAGAAAAAAATAAAGATTTTTATAGCAGATCCTAAATTGTTTGGGAATAATCCCAACATGTTATAATTCCTACAATTCACTTATATTACATAATCAGAAATCAAAAAGAAAAATCTGCATTATTTGTTGCAGATGAAGGATTTGCCCATTCAAAATTTCAGATCCTATTGATAAAGCAATTAGCATCAAGGAAAAGAATATTGGTAAGTGGTTAAATGACATTAATTGAAAATATGTATTATTTTGTCTTTTCATTATTTTTAAAAATAAAATTAAGGATAACTTTAGCAATCAATTCAAAGGAAGAAGATTAAGGTAATCTATCGTACTGTACTATTGGTTTGTTGCAAACTTTTCCTTCTTGTTTCCCTCTAACTTTATGTAATTACACTTACCTTCCCTTTTATTTTTTAAAATATATTGGCCTCCCCTTTCTTTTAAGTTTTTTTTCCCCCTTTATTTTTGGTTGCAAATATCACCAATTCCATGCAACTATTGTTTTTTCCTAATTTTTTTCATTAGTAAATGCTATTTTATTTTTATTTATAATAAATTAAAAATACATAAATATAAAGGGTAATTTTATTAAATTTGTAACAAAGTAGAAAATAATATAAGATCAAAGTTCCTTTTTTAATTGGAACCATACTAGAGGGATAAAAATTGGACACTCTTACTTTATTATTACCTTTTAGTACTCCTTACAGATTTGAATAAATAGTTGATCGAACCTCTTTCTCCATTTTCAGCATGAAAAATAATCTCTTTGTGGAATTATTTTCTATTTTCTATTTTTTGTTTTTTAATATCAATATTCTTAAAAATGTCATAATCACATATGCTATCTTCCAAAAGTTAGGCATTTTAGTTAAATTAATAAAGTAGAGGAGAGAAGTTAATCTTATTAAATTACCGGGTAGGTTTTTGTAACTAACAAAACTTAGAAGCTGAAGTTGCGCTATAAATTTGAAGGTTTCTCCTCGAGTCTGTACTGAAACTTGTATCTTGTCATATTTTGTTGCGTTATCATGGCAAGAATGACCTCCCAAATGAAAAACAAATCGGACAAGAAATTTCTCAAAGATAAGCGTGCTGAGAAGGTAGCGCTTTCCAATAAGCAAAAAGCTCTTAGTAAAAGAGCGATGGATCTTTCTACCTTATGTGGAATCCATATAGCCATCATAATTTTTTCAATTACTGCTGAACCGTTTATATTTGGGAACCCAAATGTAGAATCGGTTGTCGAGCGATTTTCGCAAGCAAAACAACCATTTTACCGCATGTCAAGCAGTAAGACGACATATGAAAAGGCTGGAGGCAGTGACGAAAATGATACAATGAAAAAGAAAAAAAGAAGGCAATAAATGAGGAGGAAAAAGGAGAATCTACATTGGAAATTTTCAACCCAACTAATTTGGAAAGACTTGAGAAACTGAAGCAAGAAATTGATGAACTTAAAAGAGATTTGACTGAGAAAATTGATGAGTTAGGATCAAAGATAGGTGTAGCTGATCCAAAATTTGTATCCTAAATGAATGCAACAATGTCTTCAGCCATGCCATCCAATTGGTTGAGTCTTTACATAGAAATTTCTATACAATGAATCTAAATAAAGTTTATTATGTTTCTTTATTGTGATGATGTGCCGTAAGAAATGAATTTGTTATTGTTCATTGTTTACATTTTGTTTCCTTCTATATTATGTATATGGTTTTCTTATGTGCTTCTTCTTTACATAATTTTCATATCCCCACACATAAAAAGACAGTCTTGTACACAAAGTATTTTGCGCTCATATAGAGTCTGAGAAGGACCGCACCTCAAAGAGTGTGATATAGGAAGTCTTCCCCGACACAAGCATCAATGGCTGACTCAGGGCTCAAACTCTCAACTTATAGATCACACGGAGACACTTTACACATACCCACACACGTTTGTTATAAATCAAACATAACTAATGAAATTATTATATATATCAAGTTTAGGTGATGATATTAGTGTTTCACAAGAGTGTGATAAATTTAGTTTATTTTTGTAACTAACAAAACTTAGAAGCTGAAGTTGCGCTATAAATTTGAAGGTTTCTCCTCGAGTCTGTACTGAAACTTGTATCTTGTCATATCTTGTTGCGTTATCATGGCAAGAATGACCTCTCAAATGAAAAACNGGAGAGTCATACCTAGTGCTCTAACTTGGAAATGGTTAGCATCACAAAGTCTATGTAACTAATTTTTTTTTAATTTGATATGAATTTAGATTAAAAGAAAAAAATGAAGATTTTTATAGCAGATCCTAACTTATTTGGGAATAATCCCAACATGTTATAATTCCTACAATTCACTAATACAACTTAAATCCTAAAGAACCACAACAAAATTTTAATGAATTAATGAAAAAAATGAAGAGTCCAAGTGAGTACATTATGAAAAATCTCAGCTATTGTAAGAAAAAAAAGCTTTTGGTTATGGTTACAAGAAAATAAAAATATAGATCCTCTTTTATTACAAAATCTTATTGGAAACTTCCTTTGTCTGTGAAAACAACACTATTGTTCTTGTCTTTGTCAAAGCTTTTTAAAACATGTTTTGATGTCTTATTTTAAAACATGTTTTAATGATGGTTGTAATTGTTACACCAAATCAGTTACTAAATTAATCATGTTATAAATCACATGAGTGTCATGACCTGATTTTCCACTGTCGGGATTGTGATGGCGCCTAACGCTATATTTACTAGGCAAGCCAACATTAGAGGGTTACGACATTAAAACAATTAAGGCATATAATAAATGTTACTACCATCCAATATACGACACCAAAAGTAGTAAATGAAATAGTAAAGCGATATTGCGGAACTAATACTAATGTCTAGCTACCCAGGGTTTGAAGTCACAATTCATGAACTACTAAGAATTTGTTACAAGTATTTGGTTGGAAGAAAATTTATATATGTTTTGAACTAAAGAAAACAACAACTGAATAATAAGGAAGAGACTCCAGGAATCTACGGACGTCGGCAGGTCTACCTCGTGTCTCCGTGTGAATAGTCTGCTACAACTCGAATTCAGCCCGCACCTTATCCTGGATCTGCACAACAAGTGCAGAGTACAGTATCAGTACAACCGACCCATGTACTGGTAAGTGTCGAGCCTAACCTCGGCGAAGTAGCGACGAAGCTAGGACATGATACCACAAAAAAACTTGGACATGTATAATCATGCTAGTAGAAACAACAGCGATCAAAGAAAAGAAAATGACAATTAATGAGAAGGGAGCATACAGTTGAGAATTTAACATAACGAGTGAGAAAACAATAAGACAGAAACAGACAGTGATCAGGAACAATTTAAGCCGACATGTGTCCCGTGACTTCTAATAAATCGATCAGCGAGACTCTAATAAACCGACATGTGTCCCGTGACTTATATGAACCTAGAGCGCTGATACCAACTTGTCACGACCCCAGTTCACCCTCCGTGAACATGTCGTGATGGCACCTAGTACCTATAAATAGGTAAGCCTAGCAATGCGGAATATCAACATAACTTGCGAAATAATTAAGTAAAAATGGAACAATCTAAAAGAAAGACTGTAAATAAATGCCACCTGAATATACAACCCAAAATAATACGGAAGTCTACACTATCACCCCAAAACCCGGAAACTCACAGGAACCACATGCTAACAGAATATATTACACTGCTCTAACTCCAGAATGTCTACACAACTGTAAGGAAGGAAAATTTTTTCACAAAAGCTGGAATAAGATAGAGACTCCTGGTCTCCGGACGCGGCAGATGTACCTCGAAGTCTCTAATGTATCTCTCAACCTCGGGGATAGTGCGCCTCAGTGGAGGTACCTGGATCTGCACATGAAAAACATGCGCAGGAAGGGCATGAGTACACCACAGCGGTACTCAGTAAGTGCCAAGCCTAACCTCGGTCTGGTAGTGACGAGGAAGGTCAGGGCCCTACTGAGGTCAAACAATATAATAGAGATTTACAGTATGAAAACAGACAGTAATAATGAATACAACAGTGAATTAAGTCAGGTTAAACAAGGCAATAAGAAAACACAAGAACAGAGTAAACACGGAATATGAACAGGTAAATAACAATGGTAACAATGAGGATCTCCCAGGATACCGTCCTGTAGTCCTTTTCTCGACTGTCTAGTGGATCTCCCGGGATACCGTCCCGTAGTCCATCATATGTATAACCGAAGGATCATCATCTGTGTAGGGGGATCTCCCGGGATACCGTCCCGTAGTCCCAAAGTAAATGTGCAGGGCGATCTCCCGGGATAATGTCCCGTAGTCCCAAAGTAAATGTGCAGGGCGATCTCCCGGGATAACGTCCCGTAGTCCCAAAGTAAATATGCAGGCACAACAAGAAGACGTTCATAATTAGAGTGCAAAAATACAAGGCGACAAGTAATTCTAGTCTAACATACTTCACGTAGTGCAATTAAGACAATTTAAGCAAATAGATAATTCAGGGCAATTAGGCACGATTTTCTAAGCTAACATAGACTATAGTTGCAATTAGAATAAAACAGGTAGGAAAGAAACTCAGGATAAATATTTAATTTGATATGAATTTAGATTAAAAGAAAAAAATAAAGATTTTTATAGCAGATCCTAAATTGTTTGGGAATAATCCCAACATGTTATAATTCCTACAATTCACTAATACAACTTAAATCCTGAAAAACCACAATAAAATTTTAATAAATAAATGAAAAAAATGAAGAGTCCAAGTGAGTACATTATGAAAAATCTCAGATTTTGTAAAAAAAAANATTTTTCAAAGCTTTTTAAAACATGTTTTGATGTCTTATTCTAAAATATGTTTTAATGATGGTTGTAATTGTTACACCAAATCAGTTACTAAATTAATCATGTTATAAATTACGTGAATGTCACGACTTGATTTTCCACCGTCGGGATTGTGATGGCGCCTAACACTATACTTATTAGGCAAGCCAACATTAGAGGGTTACGACATTAAAACAATTAAGGCATATAAGAAATGTTACTACCATCCAATATACGATACCAAAAGTAGTAAATGAAATAGTAAAGGGATTGCGGAACTAATACTAATGTCAAGCTACCCAGGGTTTGAAGTCACAATGCACGAACTACTAAGAATTTGCTACAAGTATTTGGTTGAAAGAAAATTTATATCTGTTTTGAACTAAAGAAAACAACAACTGAATAATAAGGAAGAGACTCCAGGAATCTACGGACGTCGGCAGGTCTACCTCGTGTCTCCGTGTGAATAGTCTGCTACAGCTCGAATTCAGCCCGCACCTAATCCTGGATCTGCACAAGAAGTGCAGAGTACAGTATCAGTACAACCGACCCATGTACTGGTAAGTGTCGAGCCTAACCTCGGCGAAGTAGTGACGAAGCTAGGACATGCACCACAAAAAAACTTGGACATGTATAATCATGCTAGTAGAAACAACAACGATCAAAGAAAAGAAAATGACAATTAATGAGAAGGGAGCATACAATTGGGAATTTAATATAAGGAGTGAGAAAACAATAAGACAGAAACATACAGTGATCAGCAACAATTTAAGCCGACATGTGTCCCGTGACTTCTAATAAACCGATCTGCGAGACTCTAATAAACCGACATGTGTCCCGTGACTTATATGAACCTAGAGCGCTGATACCAACTTGTCACGACCCTAGTTCACCTTCCGTGAACATGTCGTGATGGCACCTAGTACCTATAACTAGGTAAGCCTAGCAATGCGGAATATCAACATAACTTGCGAAATAATTAAGTAAAAATGGAACAATCTAAAAGAAAGACTGTAAATAAATGCCACTTGGAATATACAACCCATAATAATTCGGAAGTCTACAATATCACCCCAAAACCCGGAAACACACGGGAACCACATGCTAACAGAATATAATACACTGCTCTAACTCCAAAATGTCTACACAACTGTAAGGAAGGATAAACTTTTCACAAAAGCTGGAATAAGATAGAGACTCCTGGTCTCCGGACGCGGTAGATGTACCTCGAAGTCTCTGATGTATCTCTCAACCTCGGGGATAGTGCGCCTGAGCGGAGGTACCTGGATCTGCACATGAAAAACATGCGCAGGAAGGGCAAGAGTACACCATAGCGGTACTCAGTAAGTGCCAAGTCTAACCTCGGTCTGGTAGTGACGAGGAAGGTCAAGGCCCTACTGAGGTCAAACAATAGAATAGGGATTTACAGTATGAAAACAGACAGTAATAATGAATACAACAGTGAATTAAGTCAGGTTAAACAAGGCAATAAGAAAACACAAGAACAGAGTAAACACGGAATATGAACAGCTAAATAACAATGGTAACAATGAGGATCTCCCAGGATACCGTCCTGTAGTCCTTTTCTCGACTGTCTAGTGGATCTCCCGGGATACCATCCCGTAGTCCATCATATGTATAACCGAAGGATCATCATCTGTGTAGGGGGATCTCCCGGGATACCGTCCCGTAGTCCCAAAGTAAATATGCAGGGGGATCTCACGGGATACCGTCCCGTAGTCNTAATGTGCAGGGGAATCTCCCGGGATAACGTCCCGTAGTCCTAAAGTAAATGTGCAGGGGGATCTCCCGGGATAACGTCCCGTAGTCCCAAAGTAAATATGCAGGGGGATCTCCCGGGATAACGTCCCGTAGTCCCAGAGTAAATGTGCAGGGGATCTCCCGGGATAACGTCCCGTAGTCCCAAAGTAAATGTGCAGGGCGATCTCCCGGGATAACGTCCAGTAGTCCCAAAGTAAATATGCAGGGGGATATCACGGGATAACGTACCGTAGTCCCAAAGTAAATGTGGAGGGGATCTCCCGGGATAACGTCCCGTAGTCCCAAAGTAAATATGCAGGGGGATCTCCCGGGATAACGTCCCGTAGTCCCAAAGTAAATATGCAGGGGGATCTCCCGGGATAACGTCCCGTAGTCCCAAAGTAAATGTGCAGGGCGATCTCCCGGGATAACGTCCAGTAGTCCCAAAGTAAATATGCAGGGGGATATCACGGGATAACGTACCGTAGTCCCAAAGTAAATGTGGAGGGGATCTCCCGGGATAACGTCCCGTAGTCCCAAAGTAAATATGCAGGCACAACAAGAAGACGTTCAGAATTAGAGTGCAAAAATACAAGGCGACAAGTAATTCTAGTCTAACATGCTTCACGTAGTGCAATTAAGACAATTTAAGCAAATAGGCAATTCAAGGCAATTAGGCACGATTTTCTAAGCTAACATAGACTATAGTTGCAATTAGAATAAAACAGGTAGGAAAGAAACTCAGGCTAAATATTTAATTTGATATGAATTTTGATTAAAAGAAAAAAATAAAGATTTTTATAGCAGATCCTAAATTGTTTGGGAATAATCCCAACATGTTATAATTCCTACAATTCACTAATACAACTTAAATCCTGAAAAACCACAATAAAATTTTAATAAATTAATGAAAAAAATGAAGAGTCCAAGTGAGTACATTATGAAAAATCTCAGATTTTGTAAAAAAAAAAAAAGCTTTTGGTTATGGTTACAAGAAAATAAACATATAGATCCTCTTTTATTACAAAATCTTATTGGAAATTTACTGTCTCTGAAAACAACACTATTGTTCTTGTCTTAGTCAAAGCTTTTTAAAACATGTTTTGATGTCTTATTCTAAAATATGTTTTAATGATGGTTGTAATTGTTACACCAAATCAGTTACTAAATTAATCATGTTATAAATTACATGAATGTCACGATCTGATTTTCCACCGTCGGGATTGTGATGACGCCTAACTCTATACTTGTTAGGCAAGCCAACATTAGAGGGTTACGACATTAAAACAATTAAGGCATATAAGAAATGTTACTACCATCCAATATACGATGCCAAAAGTAGTAAATGAAATAGTAAAGCGATATTGCGGAACTAATACTAATGTCACGCTACCCAGGGTTTGAAGTCAAAATTCACGAACTACTAAGAATTTGCTACAAGTATTTGGCTGTAAGAAATTCATATCTGTTTTGAACAAAAGAAAACAACAACTGAATGATAAGGAAGAGACTCCAGGTATCTGCGGATCTACCTCATGTCTCCATGCGAATAGTCTGCTATAGCTCGAATTCAGCTCGTACCTAATCCTGGATATGCACAAGAAGTGTAGAGTGAAGTATCAGTACAATCGACCCCAGGTACTGGTAACTGTCGAGCCTAACCTCGGCGAAGTAGTGACGAGGCTAGGACAGGACACCACAAAAAAACCTGGACATGTATAATCATGCTAGTAGAAACTACAACGATCAAAGAAAAGTAAACAACAATTAATGAGAAGGGAGCATATAGTGGAAAATTTAACATGAGGAGTGAGAAAAAAGTAAGACAGAAATAGACAGTGATCAACAACAATTAAGCAATTAAAATTTTTGAACAAAAGAAAACAACAACTGAATGATAAGGAAGAGACTCCAGGTATCGGAAGATCTACCTCATGTCTCCATGCGAATAGTCTGCTACAACTCGAATTCAGCTCGTACCTAATCCTGGATCTGCACAAGAAAAGCAGAGTGCAATATCAGTATAACCGACCCCATGTACTGGTAACTGTCGAGCCTAACCTCGGCGAAGTAGTGACGAGGCTAGGA
>ML432607.1:351-12072 GCA_005239525.1 Nicotiana knightiana
TTCACCTGCTGACAATTGAGGCACCGAACTACAAACCTAACTATATCTTTCTTCATCCTCCTCCATCGATAGTGTTGTCTAAAATCCGGATACATCTTCACGGCACCCGGACGGGAGGAATACCGTGAGTTGTGGGCCTCCTTAAGAATCAACTCTAGTAGCCCATCCACATTGGGCACACATATCCAGCCCTGCATCCTCAATACCCCATCAACAATAGTAGTCACATCTTTAGCATCATCCTGATGAATCCTGTCCTTGAGGAAAAGAAAATGAGGGTCATCATACTGGCTCTCTCTGATGCGATCGAATAAGGAAGACCGAGAAACAACACAAACTAGGACCCGACTGGGCTCCGAAATATGCAATATCACGAACCGATTTTCCAAGGCATGAACATCAACTACAAGGGGTCTCTCACTAATGGGAAGGAATGCATGACTACCCATACTCACTGCCTTTCTACTCAAGGCATCGGCCACCACATTGGCCTTCCCGGGATGGTACAAAATGGTAATATCATAGTCCTTTAGTAGCTCCTACCATCTGTGCTGCCTCAAATTGAGATCCTTCTACTTGAACAAGTGTCGGAGGCTACGATGAACTGTAAAAACCTCACAAGACACAGCATAGAGATAGTGCCTCCAAATCTTCAACGCGTGAATAATGGCAACCAACTTCAAATCATGAACAAGGTAGTTCTTCTCATGGGGCTTCAACTGACACGAAGCTTAAGCAATCACTCTACCCTCCTGCATCAAAACACACCCAATGCCGATCCGAGAAGCATCATAATATATGGTACAAGAACTAGAAGATGATGGCAGAATTAACACTAGAGTTGTGGTCAAGGAAGTCTTGAGCTTCTGAAAGCTCGCCTCACACTCATCCGACCACCTGAAAGGAGCACCCTTTTGGGTCAATTTGTTCAAGGGCGATGCAATAGACGAGAAACCCTAAACAAACCGATGGTAATAACCAGCTAAACCAAGAAAGCTCCAAATCTCTGTGGCTAAGGATGGTCTGGGCCAACTCTGAACCACCTCTATCTTCTTCGGATCAACCTAAATACCCTAACTAGACACCACGTGTCCCAAGAACGCTGCTGAACTGAGCCAAAACTTACACTTGGAGAACTTGGCATAAAGTTTCTCCTCCCGCAGCCGCTGCAATACAACCCTCAAATGCTCGGTGTGCTCCTCCTGGCTACGAGAGTACACCAGGATATCATCAATGAATACAATAACGAACGAGTCGAGATAAGGCTGAAACACATTGTTCATCAAATGCATGACCACTGTTGTGGCATTGGTCACCCCAAAAGACATCACAAGAAAATCATAATGACCATATCGGGTCCTGAAAGCTGTCTTAAGAATGTCAGAGTCCTTAACTGGTGATACACTAACCTCAAATCAATATTGGAGAACACCCTCGCTCCCTAAAGCTGGTCAAATAAATCATCAATACGAGGAAAATGATACTTGTTCTTGATTGTGACTTTGTTCAATTGTCTGTAATGAATAATCATTATCATAGTGACATTCTTCTTCTTCAAAATAGAACTTGTGCACCCCAAGGTGACACACTAGGCCAAATAAACCCCTTATCATGGAGCTCCTGAAGCTACTCCTTCAATTCCTTTAACTCTATTGGTGCCATACGATACGGTGGAATAGAAATGGGCGGAGTGCCTGGCACCAAATCAATACCAAAGTCAATATTCCTGTCTGGAGGCATGCCCGATAGGTCTGCAGGAAACACATCTGAAAATCTCGCACCACTAGAACTGAATTAATAGTAGGAGTCTCTGCACTGACATCCCTCACAAAGTCCAAATAAGAAAGACAACCCTTCCCAACCATCTGCTAGGCCTTCAAGAATGAAATAACTCTATTGGGAACATAATCCAACGAACCTCGCCACTCAATCCGTGGCAACCCCGGCATAGCCAATGTCACCGTCTTAGCATGACACGGAGACAACCAATCCTTGCCCAATATCACATCAAAGTCAACCATATTAAGTAGCAACAAATCAGCTTTATTCCCTAATCCCCCAATAATCACTACACACGACTGGTATACACAGGTCCACAATAATAGTATCACCCACCGGCATATATACACGGACATATGGAACTATAGACTCATGGGGCATGTCCAGATAATGAGCAAAATATGATGACACATATGAATAGGTGGAACCGGGGTCAACTAATAGGGAAGCATCTCGATGACATACGAAGATAATACTTATGATCATTATGTCTAAAGCAACGGCATCTGGTCTGGTAGGGAGTGCATAGAAACAGGCCTGATCGCCACCTGATCAGCGTCCCCCTCTAGGGAGACCCCTGCCTGACTGACCTCCACCCCGAGCTGGCTGGGCCGGTGGTGAAGTAACTGGTGGTAAGTCAAAGGCTGACTCCTCTGCTGAGATGAACTTCCTGTAAGGCAGGGGAAGTACCTCTTGATATAACCCAAATCTCTACACTCAAAGCAACCTCCACCAGCCGCTGGCGGTGGGGGACTGAAGGAAGCCCCGAGCACCGGGATACCTGCTAGAAGGCCGCGACATAGATGAACCCTGGGCTGATGGTGCATGAGAAGAATTATGAGCTGGAAGGGCACTTAGAGTTGAGTGGCCCTGCTGAGAATTGTGAGAACCATGACCAGATGATGCACCATGGTGAACTGAGCGGGCCATCAGAGCATGTCTATAAGGACGACCTCTGCCATGGTGAAACTGACCCCTAGAAGGAACACCACCAAAACTACCTGAACCATGAGACCTCTTGGCCTCCCTCTCAACCCGCTCCTGACTGCGTACCGACTCTATCTCTCGAGAAATGTCAACAAGCTCATCAAAGGTAGCATCAGACCCCCTCTCTCTGGTCATAATCACCCGCAACTGAAATGTGAGGCCATCAATGAACCTCTTGATCCTCTCCCTGTCTGTGGGAACCAACCAAACAGCATGACGACCTAACTCAGAAAATCTCATCTTATACTTCATCACAGTCATGTTATACTGACGCAACCTCTCGAACTGCCTGCGCAGCTCCTCTCTGTGATACTGCGGCACATACTTCTCCAGGAAGAGAACGGAGAACTGCAGCCATGTAAGTGGCGCTGCACCAACCGGCCTACGCTTCTCATAAGACTCCACCAAGTGAAGGCAGCTCTAGTGAACTGAAAAGTAGTGGACGAGACCCCACTGGTCCCCAGAATACCTGATGTACGGAGAATCCTTTGATACTTATCTAAGAAACCCTAGGCATCCTCGTCCTCTACACCGTTGAAAGTCGGAGGCTGGAGCCTCCCAAACCTCTCCAATCAATGTTTCTCATCATCAGGCATGACTAGAACCACATAGACCTCAGCAAGTGCAACCGGCTAGGCTGGTGGTACCCCCAGTGTTTGGAGTCCATGTACCACCAGCTCTGGTCTACAGGCGGCGGGAGTCTGAGTAGTTTCCCTGGCCTGTGAAGTGGCTGTTTCAGTAGAAATAGAGACTGCCTGAGCAAGACCGGTGCACATGGTCATAATCTGAGATAAGGTCTCCTTAAGACCTGGGATCACGAAGGGCACAACTGGTGCATGATCTGGTCTCGCTGGTGCATCCACAACTGGGACCCGATCCTTAACTAGGGAAACTGGTGGATCTGCAGGTACCTATGCCCCTACCACGGTCTCTACCGTGATCTCGACCTCTCACGACCCCGACTGGTGGTTGTGCGTCCTGCCCAATAGCACGCTGTTTCACCAAATAATTAGATCCTTTGACCAAAGCTATTTTTAGGATGAACACGGGTTTCTGATAATCCAGGAAATGATAATAAATAAAAAGGAGTAAGTAAATAGATAATAATATGATGCACAGAAAAGTAAAATGTATTGTCTTCGTAGTTCAGATGCCCTTACAAGTTATATTTTATTCCCTTATACATGGAATTTCTTAATAAAACGTCTACCTTTTACAATGATCGCTCATTAATGACTAATTATTACATTATTGGGACGTTACATAGAATGACCGTAATTGTTGCATGAAGGTAGTGTAACGTGTGAGTCATTAATTGAGGGTCTCTGAATTTGCCCGTAGCTTTGTCCGGATTCATTCTGACCGTGTCTGTTCCTTGTCTCAATCAGGTTGAGTTTCTCGTAGCTGATTACTCCGTAGGTTTATTGAGTTGTGTCTCTTTGCTTCGCACCTCTTTATAGAACCATGTCCAGCTGTCATGTTTTCCTTGGTCCACATAGTCGGCTGAGTCATCAAGAATTATAATACATGTGTAACTCTTTTTTACCAATATAGATAGTCCCCTCACTTACCATTTATTTATCGATTAATATTTGATAAGTGGATGCGCATTTATGGCGGGAATATTTTGCCGTTGTTTCACCTCGAAACATTGTATCCTTCTCTGAACATAGGCGTCGCTTGTCACTTCCATCTAATTCTCAAGCCACGTGTTCCGTCTGGATTGGTTCTGTAGTTACTCGGCGCCTTTTAGGGCTTTTTGCGGTTGCATCAGTTACGAAGTTACACCTTCGATTATGACTTTCTCATCATTGTTTTTTCTCATGTTTGACGGTTTTCTTCAAGTATAAATACCTCTTTTCTTTTCTTTACTTTACTTTCACGAAACACTTCTAACTTGTCTTCTTTATTTATAAAGAGTTTTTTTTTCTTGTCTTCATAAATATGTCTTCATCGAACCAACCTAAAGGAGTGATAAATGTGGATGATTTGACCCCTTCTTCTGCTCCAACACAGAGCCGGAGAGGTGGTAGGCTGAGGAGTTTAGGCTCTACTCCTTTAAGAGGTTCTTCTTCTTCCCATATACTTCCCCTCCTTCTGCTAGGTTTTTAGTTTCTCCAAGAGCTAAGGCTTCCGGATCTTCGTCTAGGGGTAGAGAACATCATGAACCCTTACGCGAACCACGAGTGGATGAAATCATTCCTGCTGAGTTTACCTTCACTAGGGATAGTCAGGTCCTTGTTGATCAGTCGTTATCCCTTGATAGTGCTGACAGGTACCCTACCCTTATTATTGAAAGTTTAGTTCCCCTTGTTCGCAGGGAATGTTCTTGAAAGTCTGAGTTTCTTATCATCGTTCCAAATGAGAACCAAAGAATAACGTCTTACAAGACGGGGTATTCTTACGTTTATACCTACCCTTTTACTTTAGGGTTTAAACCTCCTATTGATCCAGTCATCATCGAATTCTGTCGTTTTATTCAAAATTTGCTTAGGACAAGTTGGTCCTCTTGTGTGGCAGGTTGTTGCGGGTCTCAGATGTTTAGCTACTTTAGCCTCGGTTCCTTTTCCCTTTAATCATCTCATTCATCTTTATTCTCTTGCCTTATTTCGTCAAGGGATTTTTACTATGGTTGCCAGGAGTAAAAGAGTGCTGGTAACCCCTGAAGACAATAAGGATAGATGTTGGTACCTTCGGTATATTGTTGCGCCCACTGCTGGTTTAGTAGGTGAAGAAAATCTTCCCTTCCCCGAGAAATAGAATCGTGCACGTGAGTACATTTTATCTCACATTCGTTATTTTTCCTTTTTGCTTTAAGTTTTTTATTAACACCGTAGCTATTTCTTTTTCTTCTTTCAGCAATCATGGGTACTGTTGAGAACGTCTCTGGTATCCGTGGTTGGGTAGAAAAGTTGTTGTCGATTGCTCTGTTGGAAGAAAGGTCTTGGAACTACTTCTCTGGGAAGTACGGTTGGAAAGGGAAAACTCACGGTAAGTGAAGCTTTTGTTTTCATTTCTTTCCTTGCTCGAATCTCTTTCTCATTTTAACCCTTTATTTTTTATAGGGTTTTCTATCCGTGGAGTGTCTGCTGTTTCACTTTCCAAAATGTCCTTGGCTCAGGCCCAGGAAATTATTGCTGGTTCTTCTTCTTTGAAGAGGAAGGTTGGTGGGTCTAGGATCTTAGAAGAAGAAGAAGAAGAAGAAGAAAAGAAGGACACCTTGGTGCACATGTCACGTAGAAGGAGGGTGATTTTAGACGATGAGTCTACACCCGTGGCAGTGTCTTCCATGCCTGATGTTAGACCTTCTTACTCTGAGGATGCTTCTCTCTCTCCTGCGCATGATTCTGTGGATCATCTGTTTCGTGAAGGCTTCGGCCCTGATGTTAATGAAGCTCCCTTGGCCATTATTCCTCCTTCTTTTAGAGAAGTTCCTTGATCTTCTCCTATTACCTCCTCCGCTCCCTTGGCTACTACTGCTCCCACTACTACTTTGCCCGTGGCTTTCTCAGCTCCCCAGACTTCCGTGCCCGTGGCTTCTACATCTGTGCCTGCTTCCGTGCCTTCTGTCAGAGAAGTAGGGTCTTCCATCAGGGAGATGTGGCAAGTTCTAATAGAGGTTCCAGCTGGTGGGAGTCTTTTTAAGAAATCTGGTCAGCCTGAGGTGTGGCTGAAGCCCTTGATAGACCCAACAAAGATGACCAAACTGGATAGCCACAATTCTCTTACCTAGGCTAATGAGGTCGTGCATACATATTTGAAGGTAAAGTATATTCTTTTGAATTTCATGCTCGTACATGTAATTGTCATATTTAACTGATTTCCTTTTTGTAGATCAATCTTATAGGCATGGATCTCATGAGAATGGTTTCTAACACGGAGCAAGAAATAAAAGAGTGGCGTGCTGAAGCTGATAACCGGAAGGGGCAATATGAATGCTTAAGGCTCGACATAGAGGCCTTAGAGGAAGAAAAATGTACCTTGGAGCGGCATATGAGAGTCATGGCAGCGGAGTTGGCAGTGGAGAAGGCTTCTTCTAACCAGGCGGAAAAAGACAAGAGCATTCCTGAGTCTTCATTTGCCGAGCAGTTGTCCCGTGCCTCAGAAGAATCTAGGAGTTTAAAAGCCTTGCTGGAGCAGAAAAAATAGTATTTGGGCAAGCTTGTGTAGTCTCTGACCTAGACCCAGGAGGATCTTCGCAATGCCTTTGACAAAATTCAATTCTTGGAGAGGTCTGTTACACCTTTAAGGGTCGCCAAATATGCTATTAAGGATGAGAGGGACGGGCTGAGAGCTGAGATTATGATGTGGGAGAATGATTACCAAGCTATTGAAGAGGCGACAACTGTCGATTTCAGTTGGCCGTATATGAATTCTCACCTTGACACATTGACAGAAATAAGTCAAGAGGTTTCGACCTTAACGCTGAAATAGCTAAAATCAAAGAAGCCATGGAGAAAGCTCAACAAGGTCAGAATCTCTCTTCACCCGAAGGTGAGGCTCTTGCTGCTTAAGTCCCCTCGTGTCCAGCTGCTCCTGCTTCCTCTGTCGGCGAAGAAGTTGATCCCCCTTCTAAAGACAATTAAGATGTTGGTTCCCTTTTTTTTTTATTTGATTGGTGGTTACCCCCAGCTCCATCGGGTGTATGTTTGGCTCTTTTAAAGTCCCAAACCGACAACTTAGGGGTACCTTAATGTATATACAATATATACAACTAAGTTTAAATTTAATACTTAGTTTCTACTTAGCCGTTTTATCATATCAATGCAACATATGACTTTTTGACTGAGTCTCTGTTCTACTCTTTAAGTCTTTTACATGCTTTATTTTTCGAGGTTTTTAGTTTTACCTCTGAGTATTTCATATAGAATGCTTTAGATTACTCGTACCTTTTCGTAATAGGCACGGTATCATATAAAATGTGTGCCTTTTTATAGTAGGCAAAATTTATGAAAGAGGTCCCTTTTTGATCGACACTTAATGAAGAAGACGTCTCAACTTCATAATGGTGTAATAATGCAATAGAGTGATAGGAATTTTTCACATGTTTAAGAATGTTTCTGAGGAAAGTTTTTTGTTTGAACTTCCACAACATTTTACATGTGTTCGATTATCGTCTAAAACTCATGTTGCAACTATTTTCTCTTAACAAATTTGATGTACACTTGTATTTCATAACTGTTTTTCGCATGTAATAGTTTTTTTGAGTTAATACAAGAGAACAACTATCTTTTGTTCGTAACAGTTTTCAATGATCACGAGGAAATGCTTTTTCATCCGTAACTATTTTATTTGATAACAGTTTTACATGTGAGTACAAAGATTTCGTAACTCTTTTTAGTTACAACATTTTTCTTTTGAATAAGTACAAAGATGTACATTTCTTCCTCGTAGCTAATATTTTGCCTTTCAACCTGAACATGTTCGAAGGTTTTTTGGATCAGGCTTTGTATTTTAGTCTTCGACTCTTTCGATTCTGCTCGTATCACTTGACTTATTGGGTAGATGGATCATTAGGCTCGAGTTTTGACTTTTTGATAGTCTTCTTTGCTTTGTCTTAGCCTTCTATTCTGTATAGTCCCCCAAGTATTTGAGCTTTAAAGAATGAAATCTCGAGCACTTGATTGTTCTTTCCTTGTGGTCCTTTTCCTGAAAAGGAAAAACATGCGGGACCACTGCTTAACCCTTTAAAACGTCCATCAGAAAGTGTAACCCTAGACAGGGAATTCAGTTACTTCCTCGCGTCTTTGCAGGTCTAATATCATCATCTGGTGATGGGTTAGCTTTATGCCTATCATCTAAAAAGGTTAGTAAAATTTTAAATGTTCAAAATAAAATCGAACGTGTGATACCTGACCAGGGGTACTTCTTTTCCTTAGAAGTAGTACTTCTTCAAGTGGATGGAATTCCAACTTATTGGTAGGATTCTGCCGTCCATAGCTTCCAGCTCGTAGGCGCCCTTCCCACCTATGCCTCATACTTTTGTAGGGTCCTTCCCAGTTTGGACTTAGCTTTTCTGTGCCTGCTTCTTTCATTTATTGAAAGACTTTTTTGAGGACGAAGTCCCCAATCGTGAAGTACTTGAGATGAGCTTTACGGTTGTAATAACGCTCTATGATTTGTTTTTGAGCTGCCATCCGTATTAGTGCTGCTTCTCTTCCTGGTTCGAGCAGGTCCAGATTTGTCCTCAATTTGTCGTCCTTTGCTTCCTCCATGGCTATTTTAAACCTTATGCTTGGTTCGCCAATCTCCACAGGTATTAAGGCTTCTGAGCCATAGACAAGTGCGAACGAAGTTTCTCCCGTGGCTATTTTTGAAGTTGTTCTGTATGCCCATAGTACCGCTGGTAACTCATCAGGCCAGTTTCTTTTGGCTTTATCTAGCCGATTCTTTAGATTGTTGATGATGACTTTATTCGTTGACTCAACTTGACCATTAGCCATGGGGTGGTATGGCATTGAAGCGATCCGTTTGATTTGCCAACTTTCGAAGAATTCTGTGATTTGCGAGCCTATGAATTGTGGGCCATTATAACACACGATCTCTTTTGGTATCCCAAAGCGGCATATTATGTTTCGCCATAAGAAGCTTTTAACTTCCTTTTCTCGCACATGTTTGAAATCTTCTGCCTCTACCCATTTTGTAAAATAGTCGGTTAGAACAAGCAAAAACCGTACATGTCCTTTAGCTGTGGGAAGAGGTCCCACTATGTCCATAACCCATTTCATGAAGAGCCATGAGGATATTATTGGATGCAATAATTCCGCTGGTCGATGCATGTTATTGGAAAACCTTTGGCATCTGTCGCATTTGGATACGAAGTTCTCGGCCTCTTCTTCCATCTTAGGCCAATAGTACCCAACTCTGATTAGGGTTTTTACGAAGGATCTCGCCCCTAAGTGATTTCCACAGTATCTTTCGTGGACTTCTTTCATCACGAACTCCGTTTGATTAGGTCCGAGGCATTTTGCTAAGGGCGCTCCGAACATCTTGTGATATAATGAGCTGCGAATGAGGCAGTACCGTGCAGCTTTGTGGCGAAGTGTTTGAGTTGTTTTCTTGTCTTCAGGTACGGTGCCATTCTTCAAAAAATTTAAGATTTTATTTCTCCAATCCCAGGTTAAATTATTGAAAGTTACCTCATTTTTGTCCTGGTCGATCACTGAATGGAATAGATGAACGAAAATTGCCTTGTCTTTGTTTGTTACTTCCGTGACTGTTGCGAGGTTAGCTAATGCATCTGCTTCTGCATTTTCCTCTCTAGGTATTTGTATTACCTTCCATGTTTTGAATTGTCTCACGAGCTCTCATGCCTTTTCCAGATATTGTTGCATCCGAGTCTCTCGAGCGATGTAAGTCCCCTGCATCTAATTTACTACCAGTTAGGAGTCGCTTTTGATTACGATTTTCTCGATTGAAAGTTCTCGTGCGAGTTCTAGTCCTGCAATGACAGCTTCGTACTTTGCTTCATTGTTAGCTATAAGATAACATTTGATAGCCTGTCGTGTCTTTTCACCCGTGGGTGATATTAAAACTATGCCTAAGCCGACACCTTTTATATTGGATGAACCATCGGTAAATAGGGTCCATAGACCCGGATTAGCACCGTTAAAGAGTTGTAACTCTTTTTTCACTTCAGGGACAATGTTATTACTAAATTCAGTGACAAAATCAGCTAAGAACTGAGACTTGATTGCAGTCCTAGGCTGATATATTATTTCATGCTCACTTAATTCTATGGCCCACTTGGCTAATCTTCCTGATAGTTCTTGTTTATACAATATGTTTCTTAATGGATACGAGGTCACAACTGTGATTGGATGACATTGAAAGTATGGCCTTAATTTTCTAGATGCCATGATTAGAGCTAAGGCTAACTTTTCTAGATGTGGATATCTAGTTTCAACATCTAGTAATGTCTTGCTTACCTAATAAATAGGAGATTGTTTACCTTTATCCCCCCATACCAATACTGCACTTATAACAATTTCTGAGACGGAAAGGTAGACGTATAGCCTCTCCCCCTTCTTTGGCTTTGACAGCAACGGATCTTTTGATAGATAAAACTTTAGGTCTTTGAGATCCTGTTGACATTTTTCAGTCCATTCGAACCGATTTTGCTTTTTTAGAACTGCAAAGAATTTAAAACTTTTCTCGGAAGATTTGGAAATAAATCTTCCTAGGTCTGCAATTCTTCCCGTCAGTCTTTGAACTTCTTTTTTATTTATAAGTACATCAGGTATTTCTTCTATAGCATTAATTTGATCAGGATTTACCTCTATTCCCCTGTTTGATACAAGGAAACCTAAGAATTTACCTGATTCTACGCCAAAAGCGCATTTTTCTGGATTCAGCTTCATATTATACCTGCGTAAAATGTCAAAGGTAATAGAGAGGTGCTGGAAATAGTCTTCCGCCCGTGTTGATTTTACCAAAAGGCATGACTTTATAACAATAAGTCCCCGCTCGTATCGAACCAATTTTCAAGAGTTTATGTACCTCTTCGTCAATCACTTGGTTCTTGAATGGTCCTTGCTATCTTTTCTTCTGCTTAACAGGTACGAAAGATGGATCTTCATTTAACTTATGAGTTATCACTTCTGGTGGGACACCTTTCATATCTGAGTGGAACCATGCAAAGCAATCTGCATCAACCTTTAAATAATCAATTAACTTACATCTTTGATCGGGGCTCAGCCTCGTGCCCACATACACTTTCTGTTCAGGTTTTTGTTCAATCAATGGAATAACTTCGAGCTCTTGCGTAGTTGTTTTGATGTGCTCCTCTTCCTCCGGTTCATGAATGACGTCCGGTCTAGAATCTACATCAGTGTAGTCCAGTTTATCTTCTGTGGTGACTTGATTCACCTTTTCGTGAATATCTTCTTCCGTATCTGTTGGTTGAATTCCCAATGCACACGCAAGTGTACGTGGTCGACAAGTAATATAGGATTT
>ML432608.1:0-69549 GCA_005239525.1 Nicotiana knightiana
GTCTGTCAGGTCCCGCCAAGACTTGGTGGAGAGACTATTGTTTGGCCAGACCAGTTGGATCATTGGCCTTGACTTGGGCCCAGTTCACTCAGCTATTTCTGGAGAAGTGTCTTCCTATCACTCAGAGGGAGGATCTACGGAGGCAGTTTGAGCGTCTCCAGTAGGTCTCTATGACTGTCACTTAGTACGAGACCAGATTTGTTACCTTGTCCTGGCATGCTATTATGATACTTCCCACCGAGAGAGAGAGGGTGAGGAGATTTATTGAGGGGCTAGCTCAGTCGATCAGGTTGCTGATGGCCAAGGAGACAGGGAGTGAGATTTCTTTCCAGGATGCAGCCAATGTCGCCAGACGAGTTGAGACGGTTCTGTTGCAGGGGGATGGTCAGGGGTCTGACAAGAGGCCCCGTCATTTTGGCATGTTCAGTGGCGCCTCATCTGGAGGCAGGGATTCTTTTGGTAGTGGCCATCCTCCTAGGCCGTTTCATTCAGCACTTCATGTTTCTCGTAGTTCTCCAAGTGGTTGTGGTTGTCATATGCAGTATTCTGATCAGTTGCCCTACAGTGCACCATCAAATCCTATCAGTGCACCGCCGATTCAGGGTTTTCAGGGTGGTTACCCAGGTTGTCAGGGTCAGTTTCAGGGTCAGCAGCCGAGGGCTTGTTATACTTGTGGTGATTAGAGGCACATTGCTAGATTTTGCCCTCGAGCCTCGAGCAGTTCTCCGCACCAGGGTTCTCATGCCATGGTTCCGGTACCAGGTGTTCCATCGCCCGCTCCTCCAGCTAGAGGTGGGGTTCGAGGTGTTAGAGATGGAGGCCAGGTCATTAGAGGTGGAGGCCAGGCCGCTAGAGGTAGAGGTCAACCAGTAGGAGGTCGTCCTAGGGATGTAGTTCAGACTGGTGAGGCCCAGCCCCGATGTTACGCTTTTCCAGCAAGACCTGAGGCTGAGGCCTCCGATGCAGTTATCACAGGTATGGTTTCAGTTTGCAACAGGGATGCTTCAGTTTTATTTGATCCAGGGTCCACATATTCCTATGTGTCATCTTATTATGCTCCTTATTTGGTTATGCCTCGTGATTCTCTGAGTACTCTTGTATATGTGTCTACACCGGTGGGTGATTCTATTATAGTAGACCGTGTCTACTGTTCGTGTGTTGTGGTTATTGGTGGTCTTGAGACCAGTGTAGATCTTCTGCTCCTGGACATGGTGGATTTTGATGTTATTTTGGGGATGGATTGGCTGTCGCCTTACCATGCCATACTGGACTGTCATGCCAAGATCGTGACATTAGCATTACCGGGGTTTCCTCGACTGGAGTGGAGGGGGACTCCTGGTCATTCTTCCAGTAGGGTTATCTTATATATGAAGGCTCGACGCATGGTTGAGAAGGGGTGTTTGGCCTATTTGGCTTATGTTTGTGATTATAGTGCCGAGGTTCCTTCTATGGAGTCTGTGCCCATAGTCCGTAAGTTTCAAGAGGTGTTTCCTGCAGACCTGTTGGGTATGCCACCCGACAAGGATATTGAATTTTGCATTGATCTGGCTCCGGGCACTCAACCCATTTATATTCTGCCATATCGTATGGCCCCGCTAGAGTTGAAGGAGTTGAAAGAACAGCTGTAGGATTTGCTTGATAAAGGCTTCATTAAGCCTAGTGTCTCACCTTAGGGTGTGCCGGTGTTGTTTGTTAAGAAGAAGGATGGATCGATGAGGATGTGTATAGATTATCGGCAATTGAACAAGGTGACCATCAAGAACAAGTATCCATTGTCGCGAATTGATGATTTGTTTGATCAGCTTTAGGGTGCCAAGGTATTTTCGAAGATCGATTTGAGATCTGGCTACCATCATTTGAGGATTAGGGCATCCGATGTTCCTAAGACAGCTTTTCGCACTCGGTATGGGAATTATGAGTTCTTAGTGATGTTATTCGGGTTAAAAAATGCCCCAACAACTTTTATGGACTTGATGAATCGAGTGTTCAGGCCTTATTTGGATTCCTTCGTGATTGTCTTCATTGATGATATTCTGATTTACTCCCGCAGCCGGGAGGAGCACGAGCACCACCTTCGAGGTTTTCTTCAGATTTTGAAGGACAGTCAGTTGTATGCTAAGCTTTCTAAGTGTGAGTTCTGGTTGAGCTCAGTTGCATTCCTGGGTCATATTGTATCAGCAGAGGGTATCCAGGTGGATCCCAAGAAGATTTCAGCAGTCAAGGATTGGTCTAGACCCACGTCAGCTACAGAGATCCGGAGTTTCTTGGGCTTAGCGGGTTACTATCGTCGGTTTGTGGAGGGATTTTCATCTATTGCAGCCCCGATGACCAGGTTGACTCAGAAGGGTGCCCAATTTAGGTGGTCAGATGAGTGTAAGGCGATCTTTTAGAAGCTCAAGGCATCCTTGACCACGACACCGATTTTGGTTTTTCCCACAGGTTCGGGGCCATATACTGTGTATTGTGATGCATCTCGGGTTGGACTTGGTGCAGTGTTGATGCAGGATGGCAAGGTTATTGCATATGCTTCGCGTCAGTTGAAGATCCATGAGAAGAATTATCCAGTTCATGATTTGGAGTTAGCAGCCATTGTTCACGCGCCGAAGATTTAGAGGCATTATTTATATAGCGTGTCTTGTGAGGTGTTCACGGATCACAAGAGTTTGCAATATTTGTTCAAGCAGAAAGAGTTGAATTTGAGGCAAAGGAGATGGTTGGAGCTGTTGAAAGACTATAATATCACCATCTTATATCATCTGGGGAAGGCCAATATGGTGGCCGATGCTTTGAGTAGGAAGTCAGCCAACATGGGTAGTCTTGCTTATATTCCGGTCGGAGAGAGACCGCTTGCTTATATTCCGGTCGGAGAGAGACCGCTTGCCTTGGATGTTCAGGCTTTAGCCAATCGGTTCATGAGATTGGATGTTTTTGAGCCCGGCCGTGTTCTAGCTTATACAGTTTCTCATTCCTCATTATTTGATCGCATTCGAGACCGACAGGATGATGACCCTCATTTGTGTGTCCTTAGTGATATGGTTCGGCACGGTGATGCCAAGCAGGTTACAGTTGGTGATGACGGAGTTTTACGGATGCAGGGTCGTATTGTGTACCCAATGTGGATGGACTTCATGAGTTGATATTAGAGGAGGCCCATAGTTCCCTGTATTCTATCCATCTGGGCGTCGCAAAAATGTACCAGGATTCGCGGCAGCACTATTGGTGGAGGAGGATGAAGAAGGATATTGTGGCATATGTAGCTCGGTACTTTAATTGAATTTTACTCATTATCATGCCGATCCAACCTATTACCAAGCTGTCTTATTTCTCCGAGTTCCTCCCAAATTACCTTCAAATTGATTCTTCTCCTTGACGTAATACCAAAATCCTCAACCAAAACTCACCACGCGAGACCCTAGCACAAACCACACCGCCCTAAGGCTCATAAGCTGCTGAATGTTCTCTTGAGCACCCCAAAATTACCAAAACTCAAATACTTACTCTGAAGAGACTTCCTATGAATTTAAGCTATTCTTTCCCTTTCCTGATACCGAAATGTAGAATCCACAATGATATAGAAATACCATAAATCTTGACTCCTTCCAATGTAAATCTCAGTTTCCAGTCAAATACACATCCTGAAGATTCCCAATTGTTACATATAAATCTTGAATCCATCTAAACCATTCTCGAGAGTCAGCCACTCTATGCAATATCAATTAAACTGTTCAAACAGATCGAACAACTTGTGCCCCATTTGTACACCAACACCCTAGGAAGTAATCCACACTTCTAAGCAACCAAGCAATCTTCTACTCCACCCACACTACATCCTTCACAACTAGCCACTCAATTATTCCATGACTCTCACATACTCATAGAGCAAAATACAACCTGTATCCAAAAATTCTCTTACTCGATTCATCCTCACTCTCAACGCCCACAGTCATAACCGACTCACTAGTATCTCTCAACTGAAACCAATACAACACATAATCGTGCAATCAACTCGTCGATAACAGACTCTCTCACTTGGCTCAAGGCCATAAATCAAAACACACAATAATTCACAATGTCAATACTCCATTACTGCCATAATACCGCAGGAGGATCCACTAAATCCTTCCTGAGCTCCTGTAACGCAAACCATCTAATACTTCAAATCATCAGCAAATCTCGCATTCCACCATTGTAATAGTCATGCAAACTTCCACAAGCGATCTAAACTCAAATTGGAACACATATATTTCATTGGTAAAATAGAACTCGCTACAAAATAACATAGGGATTACACGACCACCAGGACACCCCGCAGGGGATAACCCACCTGCTTCGCCTCAAACTAACATCTCCTTATACCCTTCCACAATCATAAACATTACGCAATGACTTAATCTTCCTGAGTCTGAACTCATATCGCGACATGAAAATCTACTTTCACTCCTCAACTAAACAACATGAAAAGGATCCTCCATCACACTCATAACTCGAGACTATAGGTCAAATCAGGATGGAAATCAAGCACCAAACAGCTCTCTCTATACCTCAAGCAAATCCTTCTCGTAACATTCCAATCATATGAACTCATTTCATAGTCACATCATACTCATCACATAGCCAACAAGCCACAAATTCCACTAATAGAGACACTACCGGACATATAAATCCACGAGCACACTCACACAATCAAAATCTCTGTGCTCAAGATACGGTAAAAACCAGGCCTCAAGTCCTCTAGACTGGCCCTTCATCCTCATACTGAAATTACATCTCGCATCTCATCCACGGACTCGCAAGCCGTCGATGCACAGCTGATACAGAGCGCTCATGTGCGCATACGAATGCATGGAAGGAATTCAAAGAGTTACGCTTCAAGCTGAGTCAACGGATTCGCACGACAAGAATTCAAGAATGTGAGATTTTTCCTAAGGGTTCTGCAGCCTCTCGAAGATAAATACAGACGTCTCTGTACCGTCGCAAGACTCTACTAAACCTGCTCATGACTTGTTAGACCTACGTAACCTAGGGTCTGATACCAACTTGTCATGACCCAACTACCAAGTCGTGATGGCACCTATCGTGGTAGTAGGCCAACCGAATCACTACCCAAACAACACAATATTTCTTTTGAAAAATATTTATCTTCAAGCTATTTAGCGATAAACTTTCTTAAGAAATTTCAAGACAAAGAAAATACAGAAATAAAGGTCCGACATCGGGTGTCACTAGTCATGAGCGTCTACAATATCTGTCTAACAATACCAAGACTAATATAGTCCGAAAATCCACTAAAAATAACTATAGGAAGATAGGAGGGATAAGAGAAGGGTTGCGATCGACATGCAACTACCTTGCTAACTCCAATAGATCCACGACGGATGAAATCAACACTCGCTAGCACGTCCAGTAACACCCGGATCTGCACACAAGGTGTAGGGAGTAACGTGAGTACGCCAACTCTGTAAATAACAACCTTAAATAAAGTCTGACCAGCAGTGACGAGCGGTAAAACACATAAAGTCCACATCATGAAATCTTAGTAAAATACAACATGCTTTCAAATCAGTATCTGAGTCAAATCATCTCGTGTAAATTCAAGTTTCCGTGAAAAATCATTTATAGATATTTTTCAACAGTTTCAATAGAAGCTCAATGCAAAAGAGAGTAAAAATAATGAAATCATAAACAGCCCCTCAGGCATAACATTAGTCATATACAGCCCTCGGGCTAGCCTCACAGTCACTCGTAGACGGCCCCCCGACATACCTCACAATCACGCGTAACAGCCCCTCGGGCATACCTCACTATCACTCATGCCTCCCAGTCACTCAGCACTCGGCACACTCAACACTCACACTTAGTAGGTACCTGTGCTCACTGGGGGTGTGTACAGACTTCGGAGGGGCTCCTTCAGCCAAGCGCTATATCAAGCCAAATCATGGCATAAATCACTGAGGCCCTCGGCCTATAATAAACATGTGGCGTCGTGTAGACCGATCCCATATTATATTCTCACAAATCAGGCCCTCGGCCTAACTCAGTGATAAACCTCTCAAGCCACTCGGGCATTTCAGTAAAAACTGGGAACTCAGACCAAAACAAATTTCATATGCATCAAAATAGAGTAAAAAACTGAGTTATGCAGTAAACATGTATATTGATGACAAATTATGGATTTCAAATAAAAAACAGTGGGAGGATAGTAAGAAAAGCCCCTGAGGGTCCAAACAGCACTGGCACAAGGCCCAAATATGGCATTCAGCCCAAGTTATAAGAATTCTTTCTAAAACACAAAGATATTATACAGTTTAAACAAAATACGCAACTCTACAATTGCTACGGGACGGACCAAGTCACAATCCCAAATGGTGCATGACCACACAGCCGTCATCTAGCATGTGCGTCACCTCAAAACGGTAAAAAAATACGAAATCCGGGATTTCATACCCTCAGGACTAGATTTATAATCGTTACTTACCTCAAACCGGCCAAATATCTACTTCGCAATGCTCTTGCCCCTCGATTCGGCCTCCAAGTGCTCCGAATCTATTCACAACCAACACAATACCCTCAATTTATGCTAAAGGAATGGATTCCATAAGAAAACTATCAAATTAGACCCCAAACACAAAATCGGCTCAAACCCGGCCCCCGGGCCCACATCTCGAAATTCAACAAAATTTACAAAACTTAAAAGCCCATTCACTCCTGAGTCCAACCATACTAGTTTCACTCAAATCCGACTTCGAATCGACATTCAAATCCCAAATATTCATTTTATAATGTTTCTACAATTTTCCCCAAATTTCCACCTCAAAGTACTAATCAAATGATTAAATCATAGATATATTCATGTATATTAACAAAATCTGAGTTTGCACCACTTACCCTGATGAATTTCTTGAAAAACCCTTGAAACATCGTCACAAACCGAGATCCCAAGGTACAAAATTAAAATAATGCCCTAGACCCCGTTTATATAGTGCACCTTCTGATCTCCAATATGCAGTCCGCGAAAATCCAAGCGCCTGCGGTCGCAAAAAAGTGGTGCGGCCGCACTTTTGGTGGCTGCACTGACATGCTTTAGTATTTTAGCCATAACTTTCTCTACAGATGCCCAAATGATGACTTATTTACCTTTCTAGAAACTAGACACAAAGGGATACAACTTTCATTTTTGAATCATCTCAAAGTTTCTTGTAGATCAAACGATATAGGCTTCCGAAATCGAACCAGCGGATCTGCAGATCTTGCCTGGAGCGCAGCCGCGACCAAAATTATGTGGTTTGCGCCCCCTCTTACGCGATCCACGAAATTTTGCCGAGGTCCGCATTTTCAAGGCCCCAAAACATTATCAGAGTTCCGGGAATGCCCTAACTCGCTCAAAACTAACCCGAAACACCCCCCAGGCCTCTGGAACCTCAACCAAAGGTACCATCAAGTCCCAATATACCATACAAACTCAATCAAGCTCTCGAATCACATCAAACAATAACAAAAATATGAATCACACACTAATTCAAGCTTAATGGACTTGAAACCTCAAACTTCCACAACCGATGCCGAAACCTATCAAACCTTGTCAGTATAACCTTAAATCTTGCAAACATGTTACAATGACACTACGAATCTACTCCAACTCCCAGAATTCCATTCCGGCTTCGATGTCAAAATTTCCACTGCCGACCGGAAATCACCAAATTTCTAATTTCGCCAGTTCAAGCCTAATTCTACCACAGACCTCCAAATTACATTCCGGATATGCTCCTAAGTCTAGAATCACCTAACGACGCTATCCGAACCATAAGAATCCCAATCCGAGGTCGTTTACTCATAAGTCAATATCCGATTGACTTTTAGAACTTAAACTTCTAAATAAGGGACCAAGTGTCTCATTCCCACTCCGAAACCACTCTAGACCCGAACTAACCAACCCAATACAACACAATAAAGCTGAATATCACATAAAGAAGCAAACATGGGAAAAATGGGCTCTAAATCTCGGAACGACCGGCCGGGTCGTTACATCCTCCCCCTCTTAAACAAATGTTCATCCTCGAACGAGTCTAGGAACATATCTGGGGTCTCAAATAGGTGTGGATATCTGCTCCGCATCTCCCGCTCGGTCTCCCAGGTGGCCTCCTCCACGGGCTGGCCTCTTCACTGTACCTTCACTGAAGCTATGTCCTTTGACCTCAATTTTCGGACCTGCCGATCCAAAATAGCTACCAGCTCCACATCATAAGTCATATCATCCTCCAACTGAACCGTGTTGAAGTCCAACAGATGGGACGAATCGCGAACATACTTCCAAAGCATGGAAACATGAAATACCGGATGCACACTCGACAAACTGGGTGGCAAGGCAAGCTTATAAGCCACCTCTTCCATCCACTGAAGCACCCCAAACATCCCAATGAAACGGGGGCTTAACTTTCCCCTCTCCCCAAACCTCATAACACCCTTTGTGGGGGATACCTTCAGCAAGGCCTTCTCCCCAACCATAAATGACACATCACGGACCTTCCTGTCCGCATAGCTCTTCAGCCTAGACAACGTTGTGCGAAGCCGCTCTAGAATCAATTTCACCTTATCTAAAGCTTCCTGAACCAAGTCTGTACCCAAGAGCCTAGCCTCACCCGACTCAAATCATCTAACCGGAGATCTACACCTTCTCCCATAAAGGTTTGATAACACAACTTACCTGAAATTTCTTCGTCCAACCGCCCAAGCCTTAAAGTTCAAATTTCCACATCTGACATTTTCTATATGATCAGAAGCTCGCATCTACACACTGTATAAGTCTGAACAAGCTGTATCCAACCATAGACATAACTCAAGATGAAATAACATGATATCTCACATAACTCAAACACTCGTAGAAATATTTTATGATCAAAGTGGTTGTTCAGAACAATCCAATTCCGGTGATAAACCTATTATCAAACAGAGACCCATTCTAACACCTTCATATAATGCCAATAAGGAAAGAAACACACATAAACCCATAACCATTCGTTGGATCAACAAGTGGTGGAACTCCCTCTCCTTCGATAGAAACTATAGCAAAATTTCCAAGTCGATCAACATCAATATCGTCCCAATTATACCACAACTAGATCTGATAGCACCCATTCTAGGTCCTATGGTCGCATCTCTTCCAACACACCCACTCTAGTGACGTGACACATCAATACAACTAAAGCCACAACTCGTGCAGTCCATGCACTAATAAGCAACATTCCAAATGAACTCAAACATGAAAAATGACGTCAAACAAGAGAACCGTCCTGCAAAATCAACGGGTATCACCCCAACGCAATGCCAAGAACTCCCACACACCGCAGAACCAAAACACACGAATCCAACACACAAGGATCATATCTCAACATACTTCGCAGCAATGCGCGACCCCATCCAGACGCCGATCCATTTTATATGCCTCGCTCAGCCTTGCTCAAAATCAATAACCACACGAAATTCGACGCTAAGTACTCAAAGTGCATTACCGTAACCACATAGAATCATACGATATAGTGCCATACGAAACCCGAAAGATCATAACCAATACTCCTCAATCATGCAATACCAAATTACTCATCTCACTCAAATTCCGCTATAAGACCACAAATAGAACCGCACCATGTGTGCCTAAAACCAACAAATCACAACTCCTCGTAGCATGGGAGAGTAACTCATAAATCATTCCAGAACACAAATAAGCCCAACAATAACTAAATTGCACGTCTCTCAACAATAGCACTGCGGAGCCAACCAATCCGACTCGGCACAGAACAATATCCCAATTGTGCCTACTAATGAACCCCAAATCAATCCGATCATCCACAATAGACAAATAACCCTCCAAAGGCCCATAATGACTGAATCACAACACATCCTATCCTCTGACTAACCTTGGCTATGTCTCCCAGCCCACAACTATGAAATCATCTACTCATTAGAGTTCACAGTCTCCAAATCCATAGAGCACATGAATCACTATATCCGATCTCAACTCTGTCGCCAGAATGTCTAATAATTCTCTCATACACGATCATACAACAAGGAATACCCCTACAATTCATATGTGTTACAAAGCAAAATTTGAATATCCGCAGTCGACAAACTAGGAGAGTGCCGCCATATCTCTGAAGTATCCATAAATCAAAACACAGTGCCCCCTTTAGAAACTTACACCTTCATCAAGCCATATCTAGAATTAATATCATCTATCTGGTCATTTGAGACTGTCCGTGCTGCCTAAGAATTTAGGACCTTCCTTTCAAACCACATCGTGACCTTGCACCTGCAAATCTCAACACCACACCACACATCGCACCCATTATGCCACTATATGAAAAATACGACAAATCTCAAAATCCACTCGGAGTCGCAAGAACCTACATACTCAATTAGCTAAGAACTTTCCATTTGATTTCATTATGGAGAAAATTACAATACGCAACATGCCCCACGCACCAGTAGAAAATATACACCTCAAACCATGGTAAAGACCATCAAGAACTCTCCGGAATCCATTTGCATCTAAACCAACCGTCAGGATTGAGTCCCTCTAACTTAACCAAGCTACACATATCACTAAAAACCAAGAGCATAGCCACAAATCACACGTGGAATCTAACCACATCATAAGCACCCAAAGAACCAATTTTACTCATTATTATGCCGATCCAACCTACTACCAAGCTGTCTTATTTCTCCGAGTTCCTCCCAAATTACCTTCAAATTGATTCTTCTCCTTGACGTAATACCAAAATCCTCAACCAAAACTCACCATGCGAGACCCTAGCACAAACCACACCGTCCTAAGGCTCATAAGCCGTTGAATGTTCTCTTAAACACCCAAACATTACCACAACTCAAATACTTACTCTGACGAGACTTCCTATGAATTTAAGATATTCTTTCCCTTTCCTGATACCGAAATATAAAATCCACAATGATCTAGAAATACCATAAATCTTGACTTCTTCCAATGACTTACGCAATGACTTAATCTTCCTGAGTCTGAACTCATATCACGACATGAAAATCTACTTTCACTCCTCAACTAAACAACATGAAAAGGTTCCTCCATCACACTTATAACTCGAGACTATAGGTCAAATCAGGATGGAAATAAAGCAACAAATAGTTCTTTCTTTACCTCAAGCAAATCCTTCTCGTAACATTCAAATCATATGAACTCATTTCGTGGTCACATCATACGCATCACATAGCCATCCAGCCACAAATTCCACTAATAGAGACATTACCGAACATATAAATCCACGAGCACACTCACACAATCAACATTCTCTGTGCTCAAGCTACGGTCAAAACCAGTCCTCAAGTCCTCCAGACTGGCCCTTCATCCTCATACTGAAATCACATCTCGCATCTCATCCACGGATTCGCAAGCCGGCGATGCACAACTGATATAGAGCGCTCATGTGCGCATACAAATGCATGGAAGGAATTCAAAGAGTTATTCTTCAAGCTGAGTCAACGAATCCGCACGACAAGCATTCAAGAATGTGAGATTTTTCCTAAGGGTTCTACAACCTCTTGAAGATAAATACAGACGTCTCCGTACCGATCCGCAAGACTCTAATAAACCTGCTCATGACTTGTGAGACCTACGTAACCTAGGGTCTGATACCAACTTGTCATGACCCAACTACCAAGTCGTGATGGCACCTATCATGGTACTAGGTCAACCGAATCACTAACCAAACAACACTATAATTCTTTTGAAAAATATTTACCTTCAAGCTATTTAGCGATAAAACTTTCATAAGAAATTTCAAAACAAAGAAAATACAGAAATAAAGGCCCGAAGTGTCACTAGTCATGAGCGTCTACAATATCTGTCTAACAATACCAAGACTAATACAGTCCGAAAATCCACTAAAAATAGCTATAGGAAGATAGGAGGGAGAAGAGCAGGGTTGCGCTCGACATGCAGCTACCTTGCTAACTCCAATAGATCCGCGACAGATGAAATCAACACTCGCTAGGACATCCAGTAAGACCTGGATCTGCACACAAGGTGCAGGGAGTAACGTGAGTACGCCAACTCTGTAAATAACAACCATAAATAAAGGTTGAGTAGCAGTGACGAGCAGTAAAACACATAATGTCCACATCATGAAATCTTAGTAAAATACAACGTTCTTTAAAATAAGTATTTGAGTCAAATCATCTCGTGTAAATTCCAGTTTCGGTGAAAAATCATTTATAGATATTTTTCAACAGTTTCAATAGAGGCTCAATGCAAAAGAGAGTAAAAATAATGAAATCATAAACAGCCCCTTAGGCATAACATTAGTCATATTCATCCCTCGACAAGCCTCATAGTCACTCGTAGATGGCCCCCCGGGCATACCTCATAATCACTCGTAACAGCCCCTCGGACATACCTCACCATCACTCATTCCTACCAATTACCCATTTCTCGGCACACTCAACATTCACACTCAGTAGGTACCTGTACTCACAGGGGGTGTGTACAGACTTCGGAGGGGCTCCTTCAACCCAAGCACTATATCAATCCAAATCATGACATAAATCACGGAGGCCCTCGGCCTATAATAAATATGTTGCGGCGTGCAGCCCGATCCCATATGATATTCTCACAAATCAGGCCCTCGACCTCACTTAGTGATAAACCTTTCAAGCCACTCGGGCATTTCAGTAAAAACTGGGAACTCAGCCCAAAACAAATTTCATATGCATCAAAACAGAGTAATAAAACTGAGTTATGCAGTAAACATGTATATTCATGACTGAGTATGGATTTCAAATAAAAAACAGTGGGAGGATAGTAAGAAAAGCCCTTGAGGGTCCAAACAGTACTGGCACAAGGCCCAAACATAGCATTCAACCCAAGTTATAGGAATTCTTTCTAAAACACATAGATATTATACAGTTTCAACAAAATATGCAACTCTACAGTTGCTACGGGACAGAACAAGTCACAATCCCCAACGGTGTACGCCCACACACCCGTAACCTAGCATGTGTGTCACCTCAAAACAGTAAAAAAATACAAAATCCGGGGTTTCATACCCTCAGGACTAGATTTACAATCGTTACTTACCTCAAACCAGCCAAATCTCTACTTGGCGATGCTCTTGCCCCTCGATTCGGCCTCCAAGTTCTCCGAATCTACTCACAACCAGCACAATACAATTAATTTATGCTAAAGGAATGGATTCCACAAGAAAACTATCAAATTAGACCCCAAACCCAAATCAGCTCAAACCTGGCCGCCGAAACCACATCTCGAAATTCAACAAATGTTACAAAACTTGAAGCCCATTCACTCCCAAATCCAACCATACTAGTTTCACTCAAATCCAACTTCGCATCGACATTCAAATCCCAAAAATTCATTTTATGAAGTTTCTACAATTTTCCCCAAATTTCCACCTCAAAGTACTAATCAATTGATGAAATCATTGATATATTCATGTATATTAACCAAATCTGAGTTAGCATCACTTACCCCGATGAATTTCTTGAAAAACCCTTGAAAATTCGTCACAAACCGAGCTACCTAGGTCCAAAATGTTAAATAATTCCCTAAACCCCATTTATATAGTGCACCTTTTAATCTCCACTATGCATCCGCAGAAATCCTAAGCTCGGCCGCAAAAATCCAAGCGCCTGCGGTCGCGAAAAAGTGGTGCGGCTGCACTTTTGGTGGCTACACTGACAGGATTTAGTATTTTGTCCATAAATTTCTTTACATATGTCCAAATTATGACTTCTTTACTTTTATAGAAACTAGACACGAAGGGATACAACTTTCATTTTTGAATCATCTCAAAATTCCTTATAGATCAAACGATATAGGATTCCGAAGTCAGAGCAGCGGATCTGCAGATCTTCCCTGGAGCGCGGCCGCGACCAAATTATGCGGTCCCTGCCCCCTCTTCCGCGGTCCGCAAAATTTTGCCGAGGTTTGCATTTTCAAGGCCCCGTAACATTATCAGGGTTCCGAGAATGCCTGGACTCACTCAAAACTCACCTGAAACACCTCTGAGGCCTCCGGAACCTCAACCAAAGGTACCATCAAGTCCCAAATACCATACAAACTCAATCAAGCTCTCGAATCACATCAAACAATAACAAAAACATGAATCACACACCGATTCAAGTTTAATGGACTTGAAGCTTCAAACTTCCACAAGAAACCTATCAATCCTCGTCCGAATTCCTCAAATTTTTCACACACGTCACAATGACACTACAAATCTACTCCAACTCCCGGAATTCCATTCCGGCTCCGATGTAAAATTTTCCACTGCCAACCGGAAATTACCAAATTTCTAATTTTGCCAATTCAAGCCTAATTCCACCACGGACCTCAAAATTACATTCTGGACACGCTCCTAAGTATAGAATCACCTAACGAAGCTATCTGAACCATAAGAATCCAAATATGAGGTCGTTTACTCATAAGTCAACATCCGATTGACTTTTCTAACTTAAACTTCTAAACAAGAGACTAAGTGCCTCATTTCCACTCCGAAATCACTCCGGACCCGAACTAACCAACCCAATACAACACAATAAAGATGAATATCACATAAAGAAGCAAACATGGGGGGGAAAGGGCTCTAACTCTCGGAACGACCGGCCGGGTCGTTATAGTATTGGTCACATTTCTTCTTGCTCGTTGGTACTTTAGAAATCTAGCAATGATGGCCTTGATCCTCCGCCCATCAGATGCCTCTCTTTGCTCTTGGACTATATCTCCCGATGACTCTACCAAGTCTAGCAGCTTCTAAAGCATCGAGTACATGCTTCGACTCCCTATCATAAACATTACGCAATGACTTAATCTTCCTGAGTCTGAACTCATATCACGACATGAAAATCTATTTTCACTCCTCAACTAAACAACATGAAAAGGATGCTCCATCACACTCATAACTCGAGACTATAGGTCAAATCAGGATGGAAATAAAGCAACAAATAGTTCTTTCTTTACCTCAAGCAAATCCTTCTCGTAACATTCAAATCATATGAACTCATTTCGTAGTCACATCATACGCATCACATAGCCATCCAGCCACAAATTCCACTAATAGAGACATTACCGAACATATAAATCCACGAGCACACTCACACAATCAACATTCTCTGTGCTTAAGCTACGGTCAAAACCAGTCCTCAAGTCCTCCAGACTGGCCCTTCATCCTCATACTGAAATCATATCTCGCATCTCATCCACGGATTCGCAAGCTGGCGATGCACAGCTGATACAGAGCGCTCATGTGCGCATACAAATGCATGGAAGGAATTCAAAGAGTTATTCTTCAAGCTGAGTCAACGAATCCACATGACAAGCATTCAAGAATGTGAGATTTTTCCTAAGGGTTCTACAACCTCTTGAAGATAAATACAGACGTCTCCGTACCGATCCGCAAGACTCTAATAAACCTGCTCATGACTTGTGAGACCTACGTAACCTAGGGTCTGATACCAACTTGTCATGACCCAACTACCAAGTCGTGATGGCACCTATCGTGGTACTAGGCCAGCCGAATCACTAACCAAACAACACTATAATTCTTTTGAAAAATATTTACCTTCAAGCTATTTAGCGATAAAAATTTCATAAGAAATTTCAAAACAAAGAAAATACAGAAATAAAGGCCCGAAGTGTCACTAGTCATGAGCGTCTACAATATCTGTCTAACAATACCAAGAATAATACAGTCCGAAAATCCACTAAATATAGCTATAGGAAGATAGGAGGGAGAAGAGCAGGGTTGCGCTCGACAGGCAGCTACCTTGCTAACTCCAATAGATCCGCGACAGATGAAATCAACACTCGCTAGGACATCCAGTAACACCTGGATCTGCACACAAGGTGCAGGGAGTAACGTGAGTACGCCAACTCTGTAAATAACAACCATAAATAAAGGTTGAGTAGTAGTGACGAGCAGTAAAACACATAATGTCCACATCATGAAATCTTAGTAAAATACAACGTGTTTCAAAATAAGTATTTGAGTCAAATCATCTTGTGTAAATTCCAGTTTCGGTGAAAAATCATTTATAGATATTTTTCAACAGTTTCAATAGAGGCTCAATGCAAAAAAGAGTAAAAATAATGAAATCATAAACAGCCCCTTGGGCATAACATTAGTCATATTCATCCCTCGACAAGCCTCATAGTCACTCGTAGATGGCCCCCCGGGCATACCTCCTAATCACTCGTAACAGCCCCTCGGGCATACCTCACCATCACTCATGCCTACCAATTACCCATTTCTCGGCACACTCATCATTCACACTCAGTAGGTACCTGTACTCACAGGGGGTGTGTACAGACTTCGGAGGGGCTCCTTCAACCCAAGCACTATATCAATCCAAATCATGACATAAATCACGGAGGCCCTCGGCCTATAATAAATATGTTGCGGCGTGCAGCCCGATCCCATATGATATTCTCACAAATCAGGCCCTCGACCTCACTTAGTGATAAACCTCTCAAGCCACTCGGGCATTTCAGTAAAAACTGGGAACTCAACCCAAAACAAATTTCATATGCATCAAAACAGAGTAATAAAACTGAGTTATGCAGTAAACATGTATATTCATAACTGAGTATGGATTTCAAATAAAAAACAGTGGGAGGATAGTAAGAAAAGCCCCTGAGGGTCCAAACAGTACTAGCACAAGGCCCAAACATAGCATTCAACCCAAGTTATAGGAATTCTTTCTAAAACACATAGATATTATACAGTTTCAACAAAATATGCAACTCTACAGTTGCTACGGGACAGAACAAGTCACAATCCCCAACGGTGCACGCCCACACACCCGTAACCTAGCATGTGTGTCACCTCAAAACAGTAAATAATACAAAATCCGGGGTTTCATACCCTCAGGACTAGATTTACAATCGTTACTTACCTCAAACCAGCCAAATCTCTACTTGGCGATGCTCTTGCCCCTCGATTCGGCCTCCAAGTTCTCCGAATCTACTCACAACCAGCACAATACAATTAATTTATGCTAAAGGAATGGATTCCACAAGAAAACTATCAAATTAGACCCCAAACCCAAATCAGCTCAAACCTGGCCGCCGAAACCACATCTCGAAATTCAACAAATGTTACAAAACTTGAAGCCCATTCACTCCCAAATCCAACCATACTAGTTTCACTCAAATCCAACTTCGCATCGACATTCAAATCCCAAAAATTCATTTTATGAAGTTTCTACAATTTTCCCTAAATTTCCACCTCAAAGTACTAATCAAATGATGAAATTATTGATATATTCATGTATATTAACCAAATCTGAGTTAGCATCACTTACCCCGATGAATTTCTTGAAAAACCCTTGAAAAATTGTCACAAACCGAGATACCTAGGTCCAAAATGTTAAATAAATCCCTAAACCCCATTTATATAGTGCACCTTTTAATCTCCACTATGCATCCGCAGAAATCCTAAGCTCGGCCGCAAAAATCCAAGCGCCTGCGGTCGCGAAAAAGTGGTGCGGCTGCACTTTTGGTGGCTACACTGACAGGATTTAGTATTTTGTCCATAAATTTCTTTACATATGTCCAAATTATGACTTCTTTACTTTTATAGAAACTAGACACGAAGGGACACAACTTTCATTTTTGAATCATCTCAAAAGTCCTTATAGATCAAACGATATAGGATTCCGAAGTCAGAGCAGCGGATCTGCAGATCTTCCCTGGAGCACGGCCGCGACCAAATTATGCGGTCCCTGCCCCCTCTTCCGCGGTCCGCAAAATTTTGCCGAGGTCTGCATTTTCAAGGCCCCGTAACATTATCAGGGTTCCGAGAATGCCTGGACTCACTCAAAACTCACCTGAAACACCTCTGAGGCCTCCGGAACCTCAACCAAAGGTACCATCAAGTCCCAAATACCATACAAACTCAATCAAGCTCTCGAATCACATCAAACAATAACAAAAACATGAATCACACACCGATTCAAGTTTAATGGACTTGAAGCTTCAAACTTCCACAAGAAACCTATCAATCCTCGTCCGAATTCCTCAAATTTTTCACACACGTCACAATGACACTACAAATCTACTCCAACTCCCGGAATTCCATTCCGGCTCCGATGTAAAATTTTCCACTGCCAACCGGAAATTACCAAATTTCTAATTTTGCCAATTCAAGCCTAATTCCACCACGGACCTCAAAATTACATTCTGGACACGCTCCTAAGTATAGAATCAACCAACGAAGCTATCTGAACCATAAGAATCCAAATATGAGGTCGTTTACTCATAAGTCAACATCCGATTGACTTTTCCAACTTAAACTTCTAAACAAGAGACTAAGTGCCTCATTTCCACTCCGAAATCACTCCAGACCCGAACTAACCAACCCAATACAACACAATAAAGATGAATATCACATAAAGAAGCAAACATGGGGGGAAAAGGGCTCTAACTCTCGGAACGACCGGGTCGTTATAGTATTGGTCACATTTCTTCTTGCTCGTTGGTACTTTAGAAATCTAGCAATGATGGCCTTGATCCTCCGCCCATCAGATGCCTCTCTTTTCTGTTGGACTATATCTCCCGATGACTCTACCAAGTCTAGCAGCTTCTAAAGCATCGATTACATGCTTCGACTCCCTATTTGGCTGCCCTTCGTGGTCCCAACCTTGTTAGAAAACTTGACCCCTCTGCTTGGTGCATCGTCTATGTCCGATAGCATGCAATCACTTGTAACTTTCCATCCTCTTTAACTATGTCCATCCAACATTTATTGTTTCCACCATGCTTCATTTGCATGTCGCCAAGATAGGCTTTGGAATCCCCTACTTTTGGCTTAGGTTCCAAGCGCATTTCCCCAGTGCATGCGGTCATTCCTGTGTCACCCTTGTGTGCCTGCGCAAAGTTCCCGATCATTGTTGTAAGCTTCCCCAACTCTGGGCATTCACTTGTCTAATGTGATCCTTTACAGAAGTAGCACCCTCCCATAGGCACGTACTCGCTACCGTTTTCCGGCCCCTTTCCGTTTCTCTTGGACCTTTCCGTTATGGGATGGCCCCTTGAAATTTCCCTTATATACCACGAAAATGCCTTTCCCATTGTCATTTTAATGATCCCCCTACCCTTCTCGACTTTTCCTTTTTTGGACTTGGCAAGCTTCATCTTGAAGTAAACGAGTGACTCAGCCGCCGCTATGGCCTTTTCCATGTTGACTACTTGTTGTCTTCTTAACTCCTGCTTTGTCATATTTTGCAACCCATCAATGAAGTAGAAGGGGGAATCTTTCTCTAGGTGGTTACCTAATGGGTTGTAAACTCTAGGGCAAGTTTGATTGGTTAAGGTTCTAATATAGCAATCACACTCGAATACTCACTCTACACCTCTCGGTAGTTTCAATGATTTTTTTCCCAATTTGGCTTTCTTAAATACAAATGGGTGTTGCACAAAAAAAGTGATAAATGCTCAAGTCGGATCTTACTATCTCTAGATTCAACCCTTTAATTGGGGCTATCAATTTCTTGAGTTCACCTCAATTTCTTGTTAGCCAAGTTCTCCTAGACTTAGTCTCTCTTTCTCAAGTAGAGGCTAAGTCAATTAGGCATAAATCAATGTTTGCAACCATTAATTCTTAAATTCAAGCAAGAACTAGGCTAAATATCACTAACCCAATCACAAACAATCCCTAAATCAAACCCCTCCCATTAAATACCCACATTAGGGTCGGGTCACAACCCTAGCTATAAATTTAGCTACTCATGAAAGATACAGAAATTAAAGAAGAAATAAATATAGAATCCATAATAATTAATTATGGGAAGAAAATATAATGTTTGGAGACAAAATCTAGTACAAAATTACTTAAAGCCATAAAGAAAACGGCTCAGGTACTCTCCCTAAAACAAAACTTAACCTAAAAATGACAAAAAATCCTATTTATACTAAGCTGAAAATATCTGATAAAAATGTCCTTGCGAAGGTTGTGTGGCCCCATAATTCTAAGTGCGGTCCACACTCTGAGCTTGACTGGTCAACTAGGCCTTCTGTGGTCGCATAAAACTGGGATGCGATCGCACTTCATCTAGTTGTGCGGACCGCACATTTTTGAGTGCGGTCGCACACTTGACTTGGGCTGGGACTTGGACTTTCTTCTGCGGACAGCACATTTGTGAGTACGGTCACACACTGGCTTCTGCAGCCACACAATAATCGTATGGTCCGTGCATCTTCACTTCAAATCTCTCTGATTCTCTTCTCATGAGGTCCGTATATTAGTGATTGCGGCCGCACTTTGGCTCTTGCAGCCGCTCAATAATGGTGCAATTTGCATACCTTCAATTACCCATAATTCTAACTATCTGAATCTTTCTTCTGCGACCGCACCAATATTATGTGGTCCACATACTCTGAAGGTGATTTTGACAGGGTTCCTTCATTGTTTGCATCCACATACAGTATTGTGTTCTCGGGATAACTTTAAGCATTTTTGAGCTAAAACACAAGTAAAAGAGAGCAAATAAGCGGTCAAAATCCCTAATTATCAAATCCCCCAAACTTAAGTTTTTTCTTGTCCTCAAGCAATTAAGGCAATTCCCACCTCCATTAGAAAAAGAGATATTTCAGCTGGCCTAAGTTGAGTCAAAACACAAATCAATTGGGACCAACAATTACCCACACGCTCATGAATCATTAACAAGCTATGATTTGACAATTGAAGCACAAATGTCTCTAATATGAAACTTGAGCATCAAGGATTGAATTTGTTCATCAAGGAAGCTCGCACTTTCATGCAAATCACTGTGGATCCCAAACTCCTCCTCCTATACTCTCCAGAAGCTCATCTCGCTCACAAATGAAGAATTCAAAAAAATGACTCGAGGAAGACTCGCTCATCACTCTCAAAAGAATGTCACAAGCCCGACTCTGATTACCATATGCTTTCCCCTCATGTAGATCACCAATAATATAAGCTTTCTCGGTTTGAAATCACGTAGGGATTTTTTGGCATGTAGTGAAGGCTTTTAGATTAAGAAGGGTAATATCGGATTGGAATCGGTTCATCTTTCCTTTAGCACTTCATATTCTCTTGTTGGCTCATACTTTGCCGACTTTTTGAGTCATTTTTATTTTCCCTTGGGGGGATTAGAGAGACTTGACATCACTCTTTCTTTGTCATGCTATTCACGATCTCCTTCTTTGCTTTCTCCATGCTTTGCACTTTTTCTTTCTTTTGCATCTTTTCAACCCTTTCACATTATTCACTTTCTTTTTGTGTTTTTCCTTGTTCTTCCTTTATTTTTCTGTGCCTTTCTCTCTTTTTCATTTCTTTTCTCTTTTTGTACCTTGAAACCATGTTTAAACTCTTCGTCTCTCCCCTAAACTTATGTTTTTGTCATTTGAATCACATGAGTGCTAAAGAAAAGTAAAGTGCCACGAGAGAGTCACTATAAAATGGTTAAAGGCTCTTACTGTGGTTTTTGAATAGAAAGGATTTAGGCTCAAAAGAGTTTACTAAGGATTATTTCATTGGTGGTCCATGGAGGGTTTCAAAACGGGCCAAGGAAGGCCTACAATCACTTCTCAGCCAAGCTAACTTAGAATTCCGCCTTGAAACACATTCGGGGCAAGTTCTAGACTATTCACACGGGTACTTGGACTTGCAACAAAATACCTCAATTCTCACACAACCGAATTGTTAAAAAGAAAGGAGTCTAGGGCCCACAACAACCGCATTCAAGATTGAAATCGCTAATGGTTTAACTAAACCACCCGATGATTGCCTAAGTCAACACAAGATTCACAAGGTCACTAACTAGAGCTATTACTATACAAAAACTTGTTTTTAACCATAAGTGCATATTTAAGTGTGTTGGTGCCAAGTGAAACATGCTCAACCCTTTTATTCATTACTACTATTTTTCCTAAACAAGAAAATAAAATGGACTCAATCCCATAAGAAGGTTGTCACGCCATCCATTGCTGGGAAGAGCCACCCGGTTCACACAAAATCCACCTTTGGAAAGAACTGTGGCGTTAATAAAATCAAAGGCTTGTTGATCACTCAAATATAAAAAGAAGCTAACAAATCTAAAACTACGGGAAGTAAGATAAAAGAATATACAAACCGAAGTAAAATGAATATATACATCAAACGAAAGGGATGAATATATACATACCAAGGAGAAAACAAAGATAAAAGGAAAAAATAGTATAAGAGTTATTACAGGCCAATATCAATGTGAATCAATCAAAATAGACCACCCCCCAAATGAAAATAAGCATTGTCCCCAATGCTTAATAAAAATAAGAACATGGAAGGGTAGAGAGTTAAGAGAACTCCCTAAGTGGTCTCAGTCTGCGTGGAATCCCCAACACCCTCAGTCTTTTCTAGCTGTATCTCATCATCACCTGGCTGAGGGACCACAAGGTTGCCGAGCATCTGGATCATCTCCTCAGCGGTGTGGGCAGTAGCATCCGGCTCCCTAGATTGGCCGGTTGCTTCCTCAGATGCCTCTGGTGCTGCCTGTGTTGCTGTCTCCATAAGCAGATCCAATGGTAGATCTCCGGCAGATGCAATCTTGGCAACTTCTTTCCTCAACCTCTCCACTGACGTCTTCGACGCCTGAGACTTCCGCATCTTCCTTGTTTGCTTTCCCAACTCCTCAATGACCTCCCCATGTGACACTAGAGTCACCATAATGGTCTTCTGGTTGTCCAGAACATTCTTCAAAGTTTCCTCCACTGGCGGAGGTACCTGTAGGGTTGCTGGGGCAGAGGACTGTGTTGCAACAACACAGGATATGTCAGACATCTTTGATGTAGCTGCCTGCATTAAGTTGTTGAGACTCGCCAATGTCTGGGAGACTCGCAGTGCGGTCTGTGGATAAGTGGATGAATCTAGTACTGTTACTGGAGCTAATGGTCTAGACGAAGAAGGTAGTGGCATGGCTGCTGTAGAAGGCATGGCAGATGTGGAAGGCTCAGAAGATGAATCAGTAACTACTACCATTGACTCCTCAAACTGGCCAGTGGAAGTAGTTGCCTTACCCTTGAACTTTGGGTTGTCAGCATCCTGAAGGTGGTATCATGAGAAAGGCTTCTTGGCCTTTACTTTTGTATCATACTGCCTCGGCTCCACCTTTTGATCATTGAAGTACTCAGTGAGGAAGTTCGAGTATGGATATGATCTCTTATCTTTCTGGACAGCTAATGTAATGTTGGTGGACATGATGGCCGCCAAAACTATCGGATACCCAGCCATAATCGAAGCCACCAGGACTGCTCGGGGAAGGGGAAGATTGTTCTCGTTTAAGCATGAATCAATGCGGCTGCATACGAATGTCTATCACTCTTTGGTCTCAAAATTTAGGGTGGCCCGAATTATGGCGACCCCTAATGTGAGCCACAATTTTACAGTGCGGCCGCACAACCAAAAGTGCGGACCGCATAATTCTGAGTGCGGCCCCACAACCCCAGGTTCAGACTACTAGGTTCTTTGTTCATTCAGCAGCGCGGACCGCACAATTTCACTGTGGACCGTATAATTTCACTGCAGACCACATAATAGTGGGTGCGGTCCGCACAAATCATACACCAATTTTTACCCTACTCTCACTTATGCGGCATCACAAAAATGTGTGCGGCCGCACAATTTAAAAATTATGGGCATTGACTTTCATTTCATGCAATTTTTTCACAGAAAAGCCAAGATTTGAGCAATTAAACATGATTAGCTATTTCTGCTAATTTGTGGTATTTTTATGTGTAGGAATCATTCAGATGTAACTTGGGATGAAAGGGCGCGAGTTGAAGCGAAAATGGGAAGAAAAGGCAAAAGTGAAAATTTGAGGGCCACAAGGTAGCGTGGCCCTCAAATATTTTCCAAAAAGAAAAGGGAAAATATTTTCTAAAACTCCTTCACAACCTTCCCCACCCATTCCCCATCCCCGCCAACCCACCCCCACACCCCACACCCCACACCCACCCCAATCCCCGCCCCACCCCCACCTACCCACCCCACCCTTCACCCTAAATAAAAATATTATTACTAGTACTTTCTTTTCATATTATAGATTAAAAAAATCATTTCAACAAATAATTCTTTTTTTTTTCATGATATAAACAAGTATTTTTTTTCAAATTAACAAAAAATAATACTTTCTTTTCATGTAGAAAAAGTATTTCCTTCGTTTCAACAAATTTTTTTTTTTTTTTTCATGACGTAGAAAAAGTATTTTTTCTTATTTAAATAAATTGAGTACTTTATTTTCATGTTGTAGAAAGAGTACTTTCTTTTCAACCAAAAAATATTTTCTTTTTAGTTATGGAGAACAAATTTCAACGTTATTTGTTAGTAAAACATCACATTAGTTCCATTGAGTTTGTGTTAATTTTTAGAAGAATAATTAAATTCTTGAAGAAAACAGAGTCCTAAAAATATTGGCTATTTAGGGGGGTGGGGGGGGGGGATGGGGGAAGGAGGGGTCAAGGAATCATAGGGACTTGGGGAAAGGGGGAGGGGTGAGGAGAGTAGCATAAAAAGTATTTTTAATATTTTCAACTATCTAACCAAATACTAGATAATATTTTTTGGAAAATATTTTCCACTCACCAACTAAACAAGGAAAAATAAATGATAAAACAACTCATTTTTCATGAAAACTTTTTTTAGGTAAATATTTTCCTTCCTACCAAACATACCTGTAATTAGAAATGAACGCATCCCATATTTAATTGCACATGGTTTCTTATCATAATTGTCCATTATTGCCCATGTTTGTTATTACTATTAGTTTTTGGACACGTGCATTACACCTGTGTCCCATATTAATTTGTAAAAACTTTTTAAAACAGTATTTTAAGGTGCTGCCAAATAATGGGTCGGTCTGAGCAGAAAGAGTTGACAGCGGTCCAGATTTTTACCCATGAATGCGATGTGCTGACATATTCTTCCTTAAGGTAAGTTGTTTTATAACTAACTACATATTTGTAAATAATTTCTTGTTCAGTTAGTTGTATAACTTAAATATAAGCATCTTTTGTAAGACTTTATTGAGCATAATAGAGGCACCTTCACAAGGCGTTGTAAGAAGTACTGGGGAGAGGTGATTAGACAAAACATGCTATGATTCACCTCACCGAAGACATGACCCTAAAGTGAAAAGTGTGAAGGTTGAGAATTAGAGTTGAAGGTTAATAGGGAGCTGAGGGTGTCTCTTAGTGTTACCGATAGTATTAGTAATATTCTTATTTCTTGTTCCTAGACCTTTTTATTATATGTGTTTCTTTCTTATTGATAGTATTAGTAATATTTTCCTATCTCAAGATATTTGTTATTTCCTGTTTTCTTTTCTCTTGTTTTTTTGTTATTGTTATGGTTAGTTGGTTCCTTGTCAATGTTCTTTGAATTGAGGGTTTATTAGAAACAGTCTTCACCTTCAAAAGGTAGGGGTAAATCTCATTTGTGAAATTATAATGGATTTGTTGTTGTTGTATTTTTAAAACAGAATAGATGATATTAAAACATGTAATAGTGAGTATATGAAAATTTGAAAGGGAAGTACAAACTAAAATTGATGAGCAATAAGCCTATTCGAATCATCGAGTGGCTTGATTGTCACTCACTATCACAATCCATAGCTGTAAAAGAATAACTGAATTGTTACAACCCTTTTTTTATGAAGTTCCTCTAATGTATCAAGTGACAGTTCTCATATTTTTTTATATCTAATAATACCTTATAGCAATATATATTACTTTTAGTGTTTAAGTTTTCATATTTTTTTATATCTCACTTTTACTAAATTAACTTTACGTAAAAGTATTCATGTTTATAATATAATATGATGATTAAATTAAATAATTAGAATAGATAAAGGGCATATATTAATTAGATTTCCTGATCTGGAAACGTCTTTGATTCTTTGGGAGTTGGGACCTCTTTTGGAAATGCTTAGGAGCACCTAAGTGGAAAGTCCTATTGTCGTTTCTATATATTTTATTTAAAGGGAAACTGGCAAATTTTGCCCGTAAATGATTGGAAATAGGATAAATTTATTATTGTTTGGAAAAAGTGATAGAAAAATGAGATACGTATTTCAGTTTCTAAATAATAGGACCTAGACATAATAGGACCTACAACTATATTCTAAATAAAAATAAAATCTTGGTTCTAATGTTAATATCTAAGCTTAATTATTACGATCCATTTTATCTAGTCGCAATGATGCTTAACCCAAATAATCATGCGAATCAACTTGTAGTGTTTAAGTTATGTAGAATAAGCATCCAGAAATTACATTCTTTCGTATTTTACGTAAAAATATTTAAAAAATACTGTTCTTTTAACATGAATCATCTCAATTCACCTTCTTATATATAGCTGATACTAAGAAAATCTTTCGAATAGCCTAGGCACTAACCAATTGGAAAATTAATAGGGCAGTGTCTGCCTTAACTTCGTAAGCCCTTTAATATATTGTAAAGTAGGACTTACTCCTCTGCAGGACTTATCATATGGTGTTGAGCAGAAAACACAGTCTTATTTTTGAGATAAAGAGAATATTTTGGAAGGAGAAGAAAAAAGAATAAATGATTTGACACTTTTATTGTAACGATCCAACTTGTCATTTTAAGAATTTATGTCCCGTTCAACGACTTAAGGTCTCGAACATCTTCGTAATATGTATTATGACCCGCGAATGTGGTCGAGTTTAGTTTTTGGAAGATTCAAAGTTCAATTTAAAGAACAAATTTTCATTTTGAAGCTTAAATGGAGAGTTGACCGGAGAGTTGACTTTTGAGAAAACGATCTCGAAATGGAATTTGACGATGTCAATAGTTTCGTATGGTGATTTCGGACTTAGGAATGTGTCCGGATTTGGATTTGAAAGTCCGTAGGACAATTCGACGCATTTTGGTGAAAGTTTGAAAAATAGAAAATTTTTGGAAAATTCGACCGAAGGTGGAAATTTTGATAACGAGGTCGGATTTCAATTCCGAAAATTGGAACAGCTCCGTTACGTCATTTAAGACTCGCGTGCAAAATTTGAAGTAATTCTGGATTGATTTGATATGTTTCGCCGCAAAATATGGAAGTTGGAAGATTTGAAAACTCATAATTCGATTCGATGCGTGATTCGTAATTGCGGCGTTGTTTGACATGGTTTAAAGCCTCAACTAAGTTCATATTGTATTTTGGGACATATTGGTATGTTTCGTTAAAGTCCCGAGAGCCTCGGGTGAATTTCGGAAAGTTAACAGAGTTGATTTTTAGACGAGATAGCTGCTGGAATTTGCTGTTATTTCTGGGCAGCAGCTGGTTTCTTCGCTTCTGCGGCAACTTCATCCAGAAGCGACCTCGCAAAAGCGAGCTGCTTGTCGCAGAAGCGACTGGAAAGGGGGCTGGGTAGTGCTGGGCATTCATCGCAGGAGCGGAGCAGTGGAACGCACCTGCAACATCACAAGCGGACGTTGGCAACGCAGAAGCGGACGTTGGCAGCGCAGAAGCAGAATCATAAAGCATCAAAAATCAGTCTTTCATTTCATTTTGGAATTTTTGGAGCTCGGTTTATTTTAAGGATAGCTTCACGATTTCAACTCAAGTAAGTGTCCTATATCCGAAAGAGCTTATATTCCATAAATTCATGGTTATATTAATCGTTTAATTCGGATTTGAATGAAAGAAATCAAGATTTTTGTAAAAATTTTCAAAAACGAAAATTAAGATTTGGAGGTCGAGTTGTTACCGGAATTTGATAAAATTGGTATGGTTGAACTCGTATTGGAGTGGGTGTCCGGATTTCGTGAAAATTTTGTCGAGTTCCGAGAGGCGAGTCCCGCGTTGACTTTTTGTGACTTTTTAACACGAAATTTTAAGTCGGCGTTTTATTCTCCGGAATTATTTCCGATGAATTTTAATGAAGTTATATAATTAATTTGGATAGATTTGAGCTGTCCGGAGTTTAATTCAAGCAAGAAGACGATTTTGGAATATCGGTCTAACTCCGTAAAAGTACGTATCTTGCCTAACCTTGAGTGGGGAAAAATATCCCTTAGACATCAAGTCTTATGTGCCATTTTGTGAAATGTGAAAAGCCGTGTACTCGAGATGACGAGTACGTACCCGGGCTTATATGTGCAAAATATATTAAATTAAAGTCTTAGACATATTGTGTAGTAAATTGGATAATTGTTGGCATATAAATTAATCATCTAATTACCATGTCTCGAATCACATTTATTGAACTTGTTTTTATACGACAATTCGATATAATTATTAATTTTATATTTCTGTGGATTTTGTGAGTTTGATGATTTGATATTTCTTGAAATTTAGTTTCATTATGAATTTTTCCCTATGCAAATAATTAATTAAGCAAGCTTAAGAAGGAGTGTTAATATAATTATCTAAATTTGGCTTAATGAAGGTTTTGCTTTATGCTGAATAATTTCTATCTCTGTGATTGCTTTTGTGATGTTATACACATTGCGTGGAGCCTTCGATTATTTGTTGTGAAATTAATTGATTTGATTGTATCTTTGAAATTTGGTTGCAACCATTGGGCAAATTGTGATATGAATTGATTTTGTTATGTTGCCGTGATAATTTCCCGTATAAATTATTGTGTTGTGTGAGTTATTATTTTGAAGATATAAGGGTGGCATTCCAATGTTGATATTATGTGGGTATAAGGGTGGCATTTCACTGTTGTTGTGTTTGTTGGAATATTGTCTGGGAGGAGCGATAAGGATGACTATAGGAGAGAAAAGGGTGGCAATAAGAGCGATAAGGGTGTCTATTGATATTGTCAGGGCGGAGGAATAAGGGTGTGGCTATTATAGGAGAGATAAGTGTGACTATTGTCAGGGATGATATGTGATGTTGGGGAGTGGTTACATTGGTGATTTTATGTGATGTTGTGGTTTTCCTTGTGTTTTATTTTTATACCTTGTGCGATTTGTTTTGTTGTTGGTAAATTGATACTATCCTGATTTATGTTGAAATTGGGAGTTTGTGGCCATTGCCAGACAGATTATGATATGAAATGTGGGCACGAGGTGTCGTGAGTAAATAATGATGATATTGGCACGTGAATTGTCCGTTCAGTTGCGATATGAAATTAGGGCACGAGGTGTCAGGGAAATATGATGATTTAATTATAGGCACGAAGTGCCGTGGAAATATGAAAGTGGGCTGAGAGCCATGTTGTATGATTATGAAATGAAGTGTCACATGGTGACTTTTTAACTGAAGGAATTATACTCAAAATATTTATTTGGAAGGATTTTTATTCGAAAGATTTATTTGAAAGAATTATCTACGAAAGGTTTTTATTTGGAGAAATTATATTTGAGAGAGATTTATTTAGAGGAAGTATATTTGAAAGATATTTATTTGAAGGAATTATATTTGAAAGAGATTTATTCGGAAGAATTATATGTGAAAGATATTTATTTGAAGTACTTGATATAATTGGGTGTACTTCTATCCATACATTGTACTTCTATCCATACATTGTTGAGCGTTATTAATGGTGTTCTTGTTGCCTTTATTGTTATTTGTTTACTATTATTTTGTATATCTTATTCCACAGGCTATTAAACTAGTGAGTGTTTTGACTATACCTTGTCTCTACTATACTGAGATTAGTCTTGATACTTATTGGGTATCGACCGTGGTGTACTCATACTACACTTCTGCACATTTTTTTGCAGAGTCAGGTATTGGAGATATCGGACTCGGACAGAGTTAGAGTGTGATCACAAGGATTCAAGGTAGAGCTGCTTGGTCGTCGCAGTCCCTTGGAGTCTTTCTATTTTATTGTACTGTTAACAACTATTCAAACAGTATTGAGTATTAGATCCTTGAGATCATTTCATGTATTCAGTTAGAGTTCGTGACTTCAGTATTACAGTCTAGGGAGGTTGTTTATAATTCTTTTTTTTCTCGCTGTTAGTTTTGACGCTTATTTCTATTTTTACTTCTTGAAATAAATCATATAAAAAAATGGCTTGAATTATAATTATAATCGTCTTACTTAATCTTAGAGACTAAGTTCCATCACGACGCTTGTGGTAGGATTTTGGGTCGTGACAAGTTGGTATCAAAGCTCTAGGTTCATAGGTTCTACAACGAATGAGTCTAGTAGAGTCCTGCAGATCGGTACGGAGACGTATGTACTTATCTTCGAGAGGCTACAAAACTTTTAGGAAAATCTCACTTCTTTCATTCCTGTCGTGCAAAATTTATTATTTTTGGAATTTGAGCCTTTGTATCTGTATTCTCTCACAGATGATGAGGACACTCATTACCGGATCATCTAGACAGACACCCTCACCCCCTGCCAGAGCCGCGAGAGGTCGGGGTCGAGGTAGAGGCTGAGGAATGGCACGTGCCGCAGCTAGAGCACCTTTTAGGGAAGCAGTTGAGGAGCTGCCAGTAGATCCAGTTGGGGGACAGGCACCGGAGGTGCTTGTTGTTACCCCCGGACTTCGTGAGACTTTAGCACAGTTCTTGAGCATGTTTGGTACATTGGCTCAGGCGGGATTGATCTCCATTTCACCAAGCTACCTCGCAGATTGGGGGAGGAGCTCAGACTCGCGCCACCTGTACTTCAGAGCAGCGGGTTCACATTGTTCAGGTTTCGGGTGTGGTGCCGACACAACCTGTTATTCTGGTTCAGCCCGAGGTCAGGCTAGGGGCATCAGAAGAGGAACATAAGAGACTTGAGAGGTTTAAGAGGTATAGTCCACCTACTTTCAGTGGCACAACTACAGAGGATGCCCAGGGATTTCTAGAAAGGTGTCACTGTATTCTCCGCGCCATGGGCTTTGTGGAGGTGATCAGAGTTGCATTTACTACATTTCAACTGTCAAGAGCAGGGTACCAATGGTGGCAAGCTTATGAAGAGGGCAGACCAGCCGATGCAACAACACCAACTTGGGCTTAGTTTTCAGAGATGTTTTTGAAAGAGTTTGTTCCCCAGACTCTCCGAGATACATGGCGCACAGAATTTGAACGGTTGCGCCAGGGCACCATGACGATGTCAGAATATACTATCAGGTTCAGTGAGTCCCAACATGCACCTATCTTGGTACCTACAGTTAGAGAGCGGGTCCGCAGATTCATTGAGGGGCTCGATTATGATCTTAAAATATGCATGGCTCGAGAGTTGAAAATTGATACTCCATTTCAACAAGTAGTGGAGATTGCGAGGAGGATTGAGGGTGTTCTAGGTGAGGAAAGGGAGTCTAAGGAGGCCAAAAGGTCTCGAAGCTCTGGAGGGTTCAGTGGATTTTATTCTTCAGCTATGGCCCGTTATGGCGGAGGCTCGAGCAGTCGGCCAGCTCATTCCGCACATCAGATTACTTGAGGTGCTCCAGTAAGTTCTTATGGTGCACCACCGACACGATATTCCTACAACGGTTATTCCAGTTATTCGGCATAGACTCAATATGAGAAGCCGTGATCACAGAGGGGTTGCTATGAGTGTGGTGATACTAGGCACATCATGAGAGATTGTCCGAGACTTGGGAGAGGCATATTTCATCAGGACACTCAGGCTACGGGCCCCATTTCAGTTACTACTCCACCTACATATCCAGTTAGGGGTGGAGGACAGACGGGTAAAGGGCACCCTAGAGGGGGAGGCCCAGCCCGTTGATATACTTGCCATGGTATGGCTGAGGCCTCTACATCAGATGATGTCGTTACAGGTACGATCCCGATTTTTTATAAAGGGATATTTCTCCTTAATTTGATTCGGTTCTGAATATTGAGGCGAGACCTCCAATTATTCTCCGCTTATGGGTGAGCGTCGTGATTTTGTTACCCACTTATATATTTATCCATGTTGAGAGATTCGATGATGTTAGCTTGTGTCGACATTTTTATTTTGCACACTATATGAGGACTATAAGTCCAAAAGTGACTTTCTATTACTCTCTCAACAATGAGTTTTGATGTGTTTCGGAATAATTGATTCCAATTTTATGAATTATATGCCCTACTGGTATGAGGGTTCATTATGTGTTATGAAAAATATTTACGAAATTTATTGAAGAGAAGAAAGAAAGGAAATTGAAATTTCAGTTGGCACAATGTGCAAAATACTTTTGATTCAAAGTTGAGTACGAGATCCTCACATTTTATATATGCTGTGAAATATATATAATCGGCTACAAGCCGTGGTGGAAGTTATATAAGGACGAGGTCCATGTGCTGAAACATTTATGAGTTTAAATTCTTCCTTTGTGAAATTAAATTTGTACTGTAGTATTAATAGGGAGACATGCCTGGTAGGCTTATTTGATAATTCTTTTATGTGTTTCTGAGCATATTTAGCCATATTTGTGCTGTAAATATTGTGTCACAACCCCAAATCTAAAATGGCCATGATGACGCCTATCGTGGTACTAGGCCAGCCAAATTTACTGAAAATATCATGAGGTTCCCATTTGATACATAAATTATCCTATATTTCATAATAGTTTCCACTTTTAAACATTTCAAACAATAAAAAAATGATCAGAACGTCTAAACACAGCCCCAAACATCTGGAGTCAACCGTCATGAGCATCTAAGAAGTGATACACTTTAATACAAATTCTCTACTACAATAAGTCTAGGAAGTAAAGTAAAATGACAGAGTAGGAAGGAGAAAGAGTACGCTGCGGACGCCGAGCAGCTACCTCGCAAATCTCCGAACAATGCTCCAAATGGGGTAGCTCAACTATCGCTCTGCCCCGGTACCTGAATCTGCACACAGGGTGCAAGAAGTAACGTGAGTACGCCAACTCAGTAAGTAACAACCATAACTAAAGACTTGAGTGCAGTGACGAGCATTTTTATAGATCATGTAAAGACTTGAGTGCAGTGACGAGCATTTTTATAGATCATGTAAAATCCATATAATAAGCAACAGTAAAAGTGATTATACTCAAGTGAGGAATCTACATTCCGAATATTTCATAAAAACTCCAGTTTTCCATTTTATAATTCGTATAAACGTTTGTTCAACATTTTCAATTGAGGCTCAGTGTAAAGATGAGTGAAAACAGTAGTTTCGAAAAATATCGGCTGCTCGAGCACGGTGCCATTCACAATAAAGCCTCTCGGACAAGCCTCTCAGTCACTCGAGATTCTACTCTCATAGGTCAATGCTCACACTCATCATTCTCACTCAATATATATATATATATATATATAACAGCTGCGGCGTGCAGCCCGATCCATATAATACCTGTTGTGGCGTGCAGCCCAATCCATATCATATCTGCTGCGGCGTGCAACCCGATCCATATAATATATGTTACGGCATGCAGCCCGATCCATAATAGTCAACTGCGCTCACTGGGGGTGTACAGACTCCGGGAGGGGCTCCTACAGCCCAAGCGCTATATTGCTGCGACGTGTAGACCGATCAAATAAGTATATATTTCTATGGCATGCAACCCGATCCATATAATATATTGCTGCGGCGTGCAGCCCGATCCATATAATATATATTGTTGCGCGCGTGCATCTCGATCCATATAATATATTTCTGCGGCGTGCAGCCCGATCCATATAATATATATTGCTGCGGCGTGCAGCCCGATCCATATAATATCCTCACCACTTGGATCTCGGCCTCACTCAGTCATCCTCACAAGCCACACGAGCGACTCATCTCAACTCATGGGACTCAGCCCAAAGTACCTCTCAGTATTCTAAAACAGTGTGATCATAGTGATAACAACAACAAGTATAAAACATGACTGAGTTCATAAATTTCTATCAAAAATAGTGTGATAATAGTGGAAAAATACCCCTGAGGGTCTAAACCTTTTGGTACAAGGCACCAAACATGGCATACAACCCAATAATATAATGAAATCTTCAAAAGTACAGGATATCATACGATTTCAAATCAAGTATGCGACTTAAAGTCACTACGGGACGCACCAAGTCACAAATCCCTATCGCTGCACGCCCATACGCTTGTCATCTAGCATGTGCGTCACCTCATTTATCAAAACAATATGAAATACCGGTGTTTCATACCCTCAGGTCTAGATTTACAATCGTTGCTTACCTCAAACCGGCCCAAAAACTACTTCGCGATGCTCTTGCCCCTCGAATCGTCTCCTAAATACTCCGAGTCTATAAAAATCAGATTACTAACATAAAAAATATGCTAGGAAGACGAAACCCATTCGAAAATTATCACAATTAGGCTCAAATCCCGAAATTGGCCCAACCCGGCCCCCGGGCCCACATCTCGGAATTCGATACAAATCACAAAACTAGAATCCTTATTCCCTCACGAGTCTATGAATACTAAGAGCATCAAAATCCGACCTGAAATGCACACTCAAATCATCAAAAGAAATTCTCAAACTTTCTTCCCATTTACCCCAATTTACACACTGATTTTCCCCTAAATTTCACCCTATTTCAGTCCAAAAATCACATGGAAACGAGTTTTAGGTTCAGTTATCTCACCTCAATGAAGTTCCCTTGAATTCTCCCTTCAAAACCCTCTCTCAAAGCTCAATCCCGGATGAAAATGTTGAAGAAATGACTAAAATTCGCGAAGGCTGGGTATTTATATTTCCTGCCCAGTGAAATCGCACCTGCGGTCCCAGGTGCGCACCTGTGGAGAATTACTTAAACCCAAATCTTCGCACCTGCGGCTTCGTAGGTGCATCCCAGCTGTCGCACCTGCGGCCTTCCCTCAGCTGGGCCAATTCAGCACCTGTGCCCATTCCTTGCATCTGTGGCCCTCGCACCTACGCTCAACCATCCGCAGGTGCGGCCACACCAGAGGGGAAACACCAGCAGCATTTCAGCTGCATTTTTCCAACTTCAAAGTCCCCAAGGGTTATCCGAAATCAACCCGAGCCCCCCGGGACCCCAAAAAAAACACAAACAAGACCCATAACCTTATTCAAACTTGGTCGAGCCTTCGAAACTCCCAAAACAACGCTAAAACACCAAGATCACATCGGATTCAAGCCTATGAACTTAGAGATTTCTAAATTTTGCCAATGATGTCGAAACCAACCAAAACACGTTCGAATGACCTAAAAATTTGCACACACATCCAAAATGACACTACGAACCTGCTCAAACTTCCGGAATTCCATTCCAACCCCGCTAGCTAATTTTCCAATGCCGACCGGAAATCGTCAAAAACTCAATTTCGCCAATTCAAGCCTAATTCTACAACGGACATCAAAACCACATTCCGAACACACTCCTAAGTCCCAAATCACCTAAAGAAGCTATCCGAACCAAAAAAATCTACATTCCGAGGTCGTTTACCAAGAAGTCAATTTCCGGTTGACTTTTCCAACTATTGAACCAAGTTAAGAGACTAAGTGTCTCATTTCTCTCCAAAAATCGCTCTGAACCCGAGCTGACCAATCTAACACAACATAATGAAGCTGAATCACATATAATGAAGCGGAAACAGGGGAAACAAGCTTATTACTCTCGGAACGACCGACCGAGTCGTTACATCCTCCCCACTTAAACATACGTTCGCCCTCGATCGGTGGTGCCCTTTGCGGGTTTTCACCAACTAACCTCTCTCATTTATCTTCTCACTATCGCCTTTTAGTGCTCTTTGCAAGTTTTCACTAACAAGACTCTCTCATTTTTAATTTCTCTGCTTACCGTCGCCTCACGGTGCCCCTGTGGGTTTTCACCAATGAGACTCTCTCATTTTTAATTTCTCTGCTTATCGTCGCCTTACGATGCCCATTTGGGTTTTCACCGATAAGACTCTCTCATTTTATTTCTCTCATTTGCTTGTACCAGATCCGACACCGTATCCTCCAACATTAGACATCTTTGTCAATTGATCAGAAGGACTTGAACAGGGTTTTGGTGAAAAAGAATTTGTATTGAATTACAAATTTGGAACCTTTCAGGCGACACATCGCCGAATCTTAACACTTGCCCCAGCTTAAACTCTTGGGGAAATGTGGATTTTTATTTTGGTGTGACTGAACCTCAGGGAGAGGCTGCCTACGTATCCTTTCCATTTTTGATTAATTGCTCCAGTCGGATCTTGACCCACTCATTGTCCTCAATTTCTGCTTCGACAATAATCCGAAGGGAAGGAATTTCGACTTCTGAGGGTATTAGGGCTTCAGTGCCATAAGCCAATAGGTAAGGGGTAGCTCCAACTGATGTGCGCACGGTCGTGCGCTATCCCAACAATGCAAAAGGCAGATTTTCATGCCATTGCCTGGATGTTTGAATCATTTTCCTGAGAATTTTCTTGATGTTTTTGTTTGCTGCTTCAACGGCACCATTGGCTTTGGGCCGGTAAGGGGTCGAGTTATGGTGTGTTATCTGGAACTGTTCACATACCTCCCTTATCAAGTTACTGTTTAGATTTGCGGCATTGTCAGTAATGATAGTTTTTGGGATACCAAAGCGACAAATGATATTAGCATGCACGAAATCCACCACCGCGTTCTTAGTGACAACTTTGAACGTGACAGCCTTGATCCATTTTGCTAAATAGTCGATAGCAACCAAAATGAGTCTGTGCCCGTTTGAGGCCCTTGGTTCGATTGGCCCAATGACATCTATTCCCCAGACAACAAATGGCCAGGGTGCCGACATAGGATGCAGTTCTGATGGTGGTGCATGGATTAAGTCGCCATGTATTTGACACTTATGGCACTTCCGGACGAAATCGAAACAATCTCTCTCCATGGTCATCCAATAATATCCAGCCCGCAAGATTTTCTTTGCGATGACGTACCCATTCATGTGGGGACCGCATACTCCTGAATGGACCTCACTCATGATCCTTTTGGCTTCTTCGGCGTCTACACATATTAATAGATTTAAATCGGGAGTCCTTTTATACAGTACTTCCCCACTTAGGAAGAAACTGCTGGCGAGCCTTCGGATGGTTCTCTTTTGGTCTCCGTTGGCCTGCTCTGGATATTCTCTTGTCTTCAAAAATCTTTTAATATCATGATACCATGGTTAGACATCAGGTTCTACTTCGACCGTGTTGCAATAACCATGTCTTTCCTTGATTTGGTTCTCCAATGGGTCTATGCGAACATTACCTGGATAGGGCAGCATTGCAGCTAGGTGGCCAGCGCATCGACTAACTCATTGTGGCACCGAGGAATATATCTGAACTCGACCGCCTTGAATCTCTTACTAAGATTCTCCACATGCTCTCTATAGGGAAGGAGTTTAACATCTCGAGTTTCCCACTCCCCTGAGCCTGCTTAATGATCAAATCGGAGTCCCCCATAATCAACAACTCTTCTACATCCATGTCAATGGCCATGTTCATGACCGTTATACAAGCTTCATATTCAACAGTATTGTTTGTGCAGAAGAAATGGAGGCGGGCCGTGGCAGGGTAGTGTTGTCCTGTGGGTGAATCAAGATTTCCCATGTCCCAATACCTTTCGCATTGGCTGCTCCATCGAAGAACATTTTCCAGGTGTTAGTGCCTTCTGAGATTACTTCGACGGAATTGATTTCTTCATCCGGAAAATAAGTGCTCAAGGGTTGGTATTCATCATCAACCAGATTTTCAGCTAAATGATCGGCCAATGCTTGAGCTTTCATAGTTGTGCGAGTGACATAGAGAATATCGAATTCTGTGAGCAAGATTTTCCATTTTGCTAATCTCCCGGTAGGCATTGCATTTTGGAATATGTACTTAAAAGGATCCAGCCTCGTGATGAGGTAGGTGGTATAAGCCAATAAATAATGTCGGAGCTTCTGAGCAACCCAAGTTCGAGCGCAACAAGTCCTTTCTAACTGAGAATACTTGGCCTCGTAGCTTGTGAACTTCTTGCTTAAGTAATAACTGGCTTGCTCTTTCTTCCCGGTTGCATCGTGTTGACCGAGAACACACCCAAAGGAATTTTCTAGCACTGTCAGGTATGGAACAGAGGTCTCCCCGATTCTGGTGGGACTAACACTGGAGGATTTGATAGATATTCTTTGATCTTGTCGAAAACATCCTAGCACTCTTCTGTCCATTTGATGGCTGCATCTTTTTTCAACAGCTTGAATATAGGCTCGCATGTGGATGTCAACTGAGCGATGAACCTGCTAATGTAATTCAACCTACCCAGCAAACTCATGACTTCCTTCTTGGTTCTTGGGGGAAGGAGATCCCGAATAGATTTTATCTTTGTCGGGTCCATCTCAATGCCCCGTCGACTGACTATAAATCCCAGTAATTTTCCAGATGGAACTCCGAAAGCGCATTTGGCTGGGTTTAGTTTCAAATCATATTTGCGCAGGCATTCGAAGAATTTCCTCAAATGCTGCACATGGTCACTTTGGGTCCTGGATTTAATGATCACATCATCCACGTATACCTCGATCTCTTGATGCATCATGTCGTGGAATATGGCGGTCATGGCCCTCATATATGTTGCCCCAGCTTTCTTTAAACCAAATGGCATGACCTAGTAACAGTATGTTCCCCAGGGTGTAGTGAAGGCTGTCTTTTCTGCATCCTCCTCATCCATCAACACCTGGTGATATCCGGCATAGCAATCGACAAAAGATTGTACCTCGTGTTTAGAACAATTGTCAACTAGGATATGTATGTTCGGTAGTGGAAAATTATCTTTGGGACTTTCTTTATTCAGATCTCGGTAGTCGACACATACTCGGACCTTTTCGTCCTTTTTAGGCACCGGAACCACATTGGCCAGCCAGGTGGTGTATTGGACCACTCGGATTACTCCAGCCTTTAGTTGNCCGGGCATGTCGTCGTAAGACCAAGCAAACACGTCTTTGAATTCAAATAGGAGTTGAATCAAGGCGGCCCTAGTCCTTTCATCCGTGTGGACGCTTATCATGGTTTCTCGAATCTCCTCTTCGTTGCCCAAGTTAACGGGTTCCGTTTCGTTCAAGTTTAGCTTAGGCTTATTCTCGAATTGTTCCAATTCTCTCTTTATTTCTCTAAAAGCCTCTTCTTCGTCATATTCCGGTTCTTGATTCATTATTTCGAGGTTAGACGACGTATTAAAATTAGAGCATGAAGTCCACAAGCATGTCATATTTTTTAAGGCCGCATTATTAGGACAGGACTCCCGCCTGACGGGGAATGGAGTAGCTTTCCAGTTTTGAAACTTGGCATCAGGCCTCATATACTGCACTTTGGCAGTGCTGGAGCCTTCTCCTGGTTGGACCATATGGGCCTCATACAACATTTGTCTCATTGCTCCGCATATTTCTTCGATTTCTTCGGCCGTGAAATCCGAAAGCCTCTACCTCGTCCTCCACGTATTTTGGCTTGACAAATGATGCGGTGATGTGTGGGATAGGCTGAGGCAATACCCAACCATTTTTCTTACGTTGGTCAGCCCATTGTTCATCGTCGGGAGTAGCTTGAAACCTTATGCCAAATAATTTTTTATTGGTAGGAAAAGTGATGGGTTCTTTAATGCCTTGCAAGGACACCCCGAGCCCTTTTCCAGGTGTGTACCCATGTTTAATCATGTCTTTAGCGACCATAATTGATGCGTTTGATAGGAAGGGTTGAGGGCACGGGGTTCCTTCCTCATGCTGGTCCGCCACCACAATCTCGAAAGCCTGGTAGACTATGTGCTCGCTGCCTTCTCTTGCTTCCAGGCAGGGGACTGATGGGTCCCTGTAAATAAATTACTTGTCCTCTCCATGGACCATAATTTCCTGGTCTTCATATTCGAACCTAACCATCTGGTGGAGAGTAGATGGCACTGCCCCTGCTGCATGGATCCAAGGCCTTCCTAGGAGATAATTGTAGGAAGTATCCATATCTATGACCTGGAATGTCACTTCAAAATATACAGGGCCGATTGTCAAGACCAAATAAATCTCCCCGATCGTGTCTCTCTTGATACCATCGAATGCATAGACGCACACATTGTTGGGCCTGATTCTCTCTGTCCCGATCTCCATTCTTTGTAGGGTCGAGAGAGGGCAAATATCAACCCCAGATCCGCCGTCCATCATAACCCTTTTCACATAGTAACCTCACATTTAACAGTTAGGTGGAGAGCTTTGTTGCGGGAAGCCCCTTTCGGGGGCAAGTCATTCTTGCTAAATGAGATCCGGTTGACTTCAAAAAATCGTTCTGCCATTCTTTCCATATGCTCAACTGTGGTGTTGGCCGGAGCGTATGCTTCATTAAGGGTTTTGATCAGGATTTTCTGATGTTCGTTTGAATTTACCAGCAAGGATAGAAGTGAGACCTGAGTGGGGGACTTTCTGAGCTCCTCAATTATGGCGTATTCAGCGGTTTTCATATTCTTGAAGAATTCTTCTGCCTCTCCGGCGCTGATCGGCCTTTTAGGCGAAAAATGTTTCAGCTTGCTTTTGTTCAGTTCTTCCAGGTCGAGGTATTTCTCTGATGAGTTTATATCGCCTGTTTCCCCAGTAATTTCTTTCCCTTTGTACGTCACCACCGTCCTGTGGTAATTCCAGGGGACGGCAATAGTATTCTTCATGGGAGTTTACGACGCACGACTAATAACCACGGGCTCATTCAGGCTTGGTGAAATTATTTGCCCCCGCGCCACATACGTCCCTTTCGGCACGTATATTTTTGGGCCGTTCATTATTGCCTTGTTGAATTGTAACCTTCTGGAGGGCTCAACACACTTTTTTTCTTCTGGGGCGCCTTGGGGATGTAAAGAACAATGTCTTTAGAGGGTCTCTTATTTCTCTCGGCCCCAGCCTTCTCCGTGACCTGGGGGACGGGGTTACTCTTCTTCATCTCTTTGACTGGTTTGGGTGCCGCCTTGGGATTTCTTTCCACATCCGGAATGGCGATGATGGTCTTTAGAGCTGGATCAAAATCCTGGTCGCAAATCATGCCGATGATGGGACCATGATTGTGAGTGGGCAGTGGATTGTTCGTCACATTGGGAGCTTCTTCGTCCCTTAACACCACTTTCTTTTGTTCTATAAGGCTTTCCACGGCTCTTTTGAGGGTCCAATACTCCTCCTTGTCATGCCCTCATGCTCCGGAATGGTAGGCACAATTGGTTCCCGGCTTGTATGATGCTGATGCTGGGTTTTGCCTGGTCAAAGGTACGGGTTGTAGAAGCCCCATCTGGACTAATTTTGGGAAGAGGCTTGAATAAGGCTCCCCGATAGGAGTGAAGTTGGGTATCCTTGGTGGTTCCCAGGGGTAGGTATTGTACGGTAGTTTTGGGGAGGGCATGGATTATATGGAGCTGGGGGAGGATGGTTGTTTCTCGGAGGTGGAGCTCTATTCTGATTGTATTGTTGTTGCAGCCTAGGATGTGGTTGAGCGTTCATTACCGCATAGGGAAGAGGGGGCGTATCATAAGCTGCGTCTTGGTGTAGATAGTAATGTTGGGAAGCTTTGGGAAATGGACGTGGGTATTGTCGAGGCTTCCTAACATCGAAAACCATCATGTCCCCTTCTTCTTTCTTTTTTCTGTTGGCTGCACTCCCGGATCCGCTTTGGATGGCCTGAGAGGTTGCTCTTATGGAAGATTGGCTCAGGATACGACCAGTTTTTAGACCATTCTCCATAATTTATCCAATTTTGATTGCTTCCGCAAATGGTTTGCCCATGGCGGACATCATATTTTGGAAGTAATCAACTTCCTGTGCTTGTAGAAAGACACTGACCATTTCAACCTCATCCATCGGAGGTTTGACACTGGAGGCCTGCTCGCGCCATTTGATGGCGTACTCTCTGAAACTCTCTGAGGGTGTCTTTTTGAGATTGGATGTGAGTTCCTATCGGAAGAGATGTCCACATTGTATTGGAATTGCCGGACAAAGTCCCGTATCAGGTCATCCCATATGTGCCAGCGGGATATATCCTGGTCCATATACCATTCTGATGCAATTCCCATCAAGCTTTATCCAAAATATGCCATGAGAAGTTCCTCTTTCCCACCTGCTCCCCGAAGCTGGTTGCAGTACCTTTTCATATGAGCTATGGGGTCCCCATGTCCGTCATATTTTTCGAACTTGGGGGTTTTAAACCCAAGAGGCAAGTGGACGTGCGCGAACATGCACAGATCTGCATAGAAGACGCATTTCCACCCGCTCATCCCCTGTATATTCTTGAGGCTCTTCTCAATACTCTTCATTTTCCGGACCATTTCTTCGTTCTCGGGGCTTTTCTTATCTTGTCCCAAAGTGACCTCAAACTGAGTTTGTTGGGGGTATGCATTGGGAGTAACATGAGTGGTATCCAGATGGACGAACGGTGTTTGGAATGTGAATGATGGCGGCTCGAAATTTGGCCCAGAGATAGTTGGTGGAACCATGGCGGAGATTGGTGGTGCGGTGAAGATGTTGGAAGACACACCAGAAAACAAGGTCTGGGAGCGAACCTCGGAAGGCCTTCCGGCAAAGTGAGCCGACATAGTTGGATATCCAAACAGCGTGGCTGGGTAGCTTATGGGGATGTTCGATGTCCCACCTGCCTTGGGAATTATCTTTGGGAAACCCGGGATGGTACTGGGTGGTTCCCTACCCTTGGACCATGCGTCACACATTTCCAGCATGCGGCAACGCAGAGTCCTGTTTTCTTCAGCTGTTGCTGATTCTGATGTTGGGATGGCCGGATTTAGGTCTTCCACGGAAGAGTTGACGATTGGCAAGTGACTTTCAGACGCCATTTCTATGCTCCCTTTTGATCTAGTGAAGTAAGGATGGGAAGCCAGGTTACCGCAAAATCAACCACGTAAAAATACCTTTAAGATCGAACCAACAAAATGTTAGGTTAAAACATTTATCACATAGGCAATCGCACGTTTGGGGTATGCAATGCACCTGAGCAATTTAAATGCTTTTTCTATATGTTTTTGCAACAGTTGTGTACTTCATCCCGACTTTATTTCTCGGTTTTTCCCTTTTTATCATTCTTGCCCTTCTTTTGTTATTGTTTCCGCTCTTTTATTCCTCGCTCGGTTTCTTTTCTTATGGTTATGATCGAATCCTATGCGGATTGCCTACGTATCACGGTGCCGCGTGAATCAAATCATCATGTAGTTCATGCGATAAATACCAATGGATATAAACATTTTCGAATTTTCATTCATTAGGAAAAAAATTTCAGCTTTCATTCATTACAAAGACTCCGACATATTTTCTTGGGAATTTTAAAGAAAATACAAAGACTTAAAGTAGACTCAAACAGGAAAATGAAATTCAGACTCGAAAAGGACGTCAAGAATACATAAGTGCCTCTACTACTCCAGGGGCCCGCGGGACATCATTCGGATTTGCCACGGGCCTACGTACCAAACCTTGCTGGAGGCGGTGTAGGTCGTCCATTATCTTGTGGACGAATATCATTACTGTCGAGAAGAAGGTGGTCTGAGTCATATCTTTACACCCTTGGCATTTTGTGCCAATATAATCCGCAATTTCTCTGACCCTTTGTTTGATAACGCCCTTTTTGCTGGATTAAGCGCCCGATCTATTGAGACCTAGCCTCTAGAACCTGGGCGTCCTTATGATTCTTTTCTTGCAATTGTTGCAAGCCTCCCTCCAACTGAGCCATCATGGTATATCATTGTTCCCTGTCTTCCTTGAACCTTTTTTCCTGTTTGGCCATTTCGTTCTCGAGGATGGCCACCCTTTCCTTCAATTCTGTGGCTTCTTGGTCATATTTCCTTTTCAGTCTTTGGACAAGCTCTGTTCTTTCCTCTGCACTTCTTGTTAATCTTTCCCGAACTCCGGCCAGTTCTTCTTCAGCTTTGTCTAGATCATTCCCATAGCTGCAAACTTTATGCCTCAGACTGTTGATAAGCCTTTCATCAGTCCTGCTTCTCTCTGGGTTCTCAACAGCTATTTTCAATTTCTGTATCTGGGCCTGGAGAGCTGCATTTTCTTGGGTTAACCTATTTTTCTCCCCTTCAATTGTGGCGGTTTGCAGAATGTTTTCAAATTTTATTTCCCTAATCTGGGCTTCCAACTTGCTTATGGTAGCTTGGTAGTTATTTTCCTTTTCTAACCAAGCCCAGTGCTTTTGTGTTTGCTCGGTGAATTGTTGCACGTCGGGTCTCTTTGCGGGCCGTTCTTGCTCTTGATGCTCTCTGCCTCTTATGCCATACCAAGAAGTGTAGGAGGGCTCCACTTCCCATTTAGATAAACTTTTCACCTGAGTCTGAGGTTCTAAAAACTTGCACTCGTTCTAGATTTGATGGATCCTGCCTTCAGGAAATGCAGCTCTCGGGCATAACTCAATGGCTTGTTGGCTTAAGTCCTCGTCATGGGGAATACCCTGTTGTCTTCCCAACTGGCGCAAGATCCGGTGTGGGGCATATGGCTGAATGCTTCGAAGCCCCATATTGATGACCTCGCCGACAAGGAGCCACCCGAACTTTCCCCCAGATTGACAAACTGTTAGAGCACGGTAAATCTTGGCTAAGACCATCGGTATAAGTGTGCCATTGGATTTTTTCATCATGAAATCTACCATTCCCATAAGCATGATGTCTATGCACCCGTCACTTCTTGGGAAAATCAAGGTGCCCAAGAATGCTACCACAAAAGCTAGCCCCCGGCGGGCTTCCCATTTAGCCTAATCTTTGTGAGTTAGACCAGTGTTGTCAGCCTCATAACCCCGGGGATCTCCATAACATTTGTAAAAATAATAGGAAATGCAGAAACCTTCGGACAGTTGTGGGTCTTGGACGTCCCGACTAATGCTCAACAGATCCAAGAACTTATGTGGAGTCACCGCCCTAGGTGCCAGTGGGTACCGACTTCTAAGATTGTCATTGAGACCAACATACCCTGCTATTTCCTCTAGCGTGGGTGTCAATTCAAAGTCTGAAAAGTGGAATACGTTGTGGGCGGGATCCCAAAATGGTATTAGAGCCTCGACAATGTTAAACCTCGGCTTGATTTTTAGAAGACCGGTAAGTCCGCCTAAAGCATTCATAGTATACTTTCTACTAGTTTCCCCCAAATTGATCCACCACATATGGAGTCCTAAAGGGATTTCCTCGACTGCCCTGAAGGGAATGTTTTCAACTGTAGTCATCCTGCACATTCGTTTTTTGATTAAAACCACAAAAATTTTGAACAGTGTTATTTCTTCACAGGGTTTTGTAATGAACCATTTTTGCGAGTACGGCCCTTCGATACTTCGGGTAGGATGTTTTAAGGCTGTGTTTGCAAATTGGGTCGAAATTTAAAGACAAACCACGAGCTGCCACTTTTGCAAAAACAGCCTTCCGGTGCCCCATTTGGGCAATCAGGCTATGATGGCATCACCTAATTTTATTTAGGACTATATCCTTTGATTTTGAAAAATAGAGTTGGACCCGATGAGGGTTGCCTACGTATCCCACACCGGTGAGAATTAAACAATGCGTAGTTCGGGAAAATCCTGACTGATTAAAAAGTATACACCTACTCATTTTGTTTTGAAATATTATTTTCAGAAATTTCGGCAGAGTCTCGAGATAAATACGAGGATTTTCAAAACAAGGTGAATTTTATATTCTACCTCACTCTTGGTTTTTCTGTTCGTTTTTTTTTATTTTAGCCGGTCAATACACAAGCTGAAACAAATAAATGCATACGTAGAAGGTAAGATGCATCGGGGTAGTCTTTTATTTTTGTGTACACCTGTCCTAGACGGACCCAACCCCTGTGTTGAGTCCCCTAAGTCAAATGCACGTGATGCAAATAATCGTTCCTACTAGGGATCCAGCATGGGGCTATGTTATACTAAGTTTAAATCCAGGGGTTTTGTTCTAGACCAGGCTTACCCNTACCTCGTTCTAAAATTTGAATATGACTCTAACAGAAAAGAAGTCACACAAAGTGCACACTTCCCAGATGATTTAGAAGACTCAGAGAGAAGAGGGGTTTCGGCACAGTTTATATCCAATTCAGATAAATATCAAAGCAGTAAATATGGAAATTAGCACGTCAGGTTTAAACACATAAAATCAGACCATATAAGCCAAAACATAACAGTTATATAAACTCGAATTCTTGAACCCTGAACCAGAGATTCTGGGTTCAATTTTTTGCCCATCAGAGTCGCCAGAGATGGCACACCTCCCTTTTCACTACCCCCAGTAAATAAAAGGTAATAAGGGAGTTTTTCCAATTAAAGCGACATTATTCAGGTTTGGGATTTATTTTAGTTTTCAGGGTCGCCACCCGGATTATTGACGATGTTCCGGGACACCGTTTTATTTTAAAAATCCCAAATCGAGGAAATTTTGACTCTGTTTTAAGTTGTCTGCGAACTAGAAATCCGGATAAGGAATTTTGTTACCCCGGGAGAAGGTGTTAGGCACTCCCGAATTCCGTGGTTCTAGCACGGTCGCTTAACTATTAATATTTGACCTAATTATCTAATATTTACATATTTTAAACCTATTGTTCTTTTTAGCCCTTTTTCACTTTTTTTAAACCACTTTTAATATTTATGAATTTATCTTGAAATAAGTCACGATGTCGTGAACTTATTTATTTTTGGACACATTATAACTACGCCACATGAAATGCACCCGTAATTATAACATGTGATTTTTATTATAGTTTGAAGTTGAAGACGGGAACATGACTTGTCGCACCCGCGTGTAGATTACGTAGTCAAGACTATGGTCGTGACGGTTTTATAATGCCCATTTGTGGTGATGTTCGAGTTTTCTATTTTCGAAAGAGCGTTTTAGTTTTAAGATCGATTAGGACGTTTATGGATTTATCTTGGACAAGTTACGATGGCGTACACTTGTTATTTTTGAGCACATGGAAAAAATGTCACATGAAATGCACCCGTGATTGCTATGCGTATTTTTTATTAGTTATTTAGAGTTAAGGGCCGGGGGCATGAGTTGCTACTCCCGAGTGTAGTTTATTGTAATTTTGGGGTAATGATCAATTTTTGTCAAGTTTCAAAGTAAAGGTGTTCAGTCTACCTAAGGATTACCTAAAATGATGTGCAATAGCCTAAAGATAACATGTTTTGGGCTATGGCCACATTTAGCCCCAAATTGTATCACCTTAGGCCATACTAATTCAGCTCTCCTTGTAATAAGACTGCTAGTTCTGGAAAGAATTTTTGTTTTTAACCAACGATGGCAAGTATGGGAATCAGGACGTCTCACATTCCTTCAGATACGTACACTTAAGAAATTCAGATATCTCAATATGTTACTTGTTAATTCTGATACGGATGGGCAAGATGAAATCACTCTAGTTCTTTCAGAATTTTATGATTTCTAACAAAGATCATACCACATGCGGTTTGTATTAATTTAGAAACAGTAATCCTTATCAATTCTAAGCAAAGTAATCTCATGCTTCCAAAGAATTAACGTTCGCACGTATGTATACGTTGATTTTCGCAGATTTACAAGACCCAAGATAAACTGAAGGTAATCTACTGATTCTATCCATGTTGAAACTCTACTGAATTTGAAATAAACATTTTTTCCAATAAAAATCTAAACGGGGTGTTTATACAGGTTTTACATACGTCCTTAATATCATTTGCAGAACAGAAAAAATGTAAACGCGAAATTTCAGGAACATGAATAAAAATTTAAATTAAGCGTACAGTCCAGTCTTAAATTACATTACAATAAAAGCACAAGAAATACCCCCAGGGGGTTATAACTTGACTGCCACTATACACTTTCCAGAATGAAAGTAACTAAAAATAAAATTCTAACTAATTTGCTGACTCGAAACTCCCTTGAAGCTTTACGTTTGAGCCTTCTCTTTAGAATCTGTAAACACCCCAATTGATTGAGTGTTATGCAACTACCATAACCAAACTGACCACTGAAAGGTCAATTTTAATTCTGATAATGCTTGTGTTCAAACCATATTACCTGGCAGAATTATTTACACACTTTCTCAGGGTGAATGTGATCATAGGAGGATCAACTCACTTCTGGACTTGTCTTTTTATACTTGGGACCTTTAGTCCATATTAATTCCTTAACTTGATTATTTAGGCATTTCGAGANGTTTTTTAGAGGATGAAAATTTGACCATTCAAGGGTTCAAATTCCTCACCCTAATTCCCTTCTTAACTACATCTTTTATACTCTTTTGAGGGGTAAACTTCAGCCAACTAGTGTTTATGCACTACTACGGGGTGAATTTGACTATCAACCAGTCAAACTCATCTACCCTAGTGTTAATACTAACCTATCTAGAGACTTGCTTATTGAATCTCTTTATTGACCAAAGAGACTCAATTCAAATCATATTTTGTGCACTCTTAGGGAAAGAATCTGACCATAGAAAAGGCGAAATTCAGTCATCCTAGTGCAGCTTGTTCTATTATTTGGAATTATGAATATTCACTAAACGGTCATTAAACCACATACACCAACCAAAAAATACCAATATCAAAACAGTATTTGTCACACCCACAGGTTCATTATCATGCTAACAAACATCTATAAAACCACATTTACGTACACTAGACGAAACAACCTTATTTATCAAGAACAACTAGCTTAAGCAATGAGTAAAAGAAGAGAGTTCCAATCCAGCATTTCATTGAGAACAAGAAGAGTTAATACATACCTTTTTAAGAGTAAAGCAGCAGAAAATTTGACCAAATAAAGGCGAGATGCTAAAAACTGGAGATCAACACAGCAACTAACAGGAAACAAGACCAGCAGTAGAGAAGCCCATAAAGTGAGAGCTTGGAAAACCAGAAATTGAAGCAAGACCAGCAAGAAAATATATTTCAATCGGATAAACTTTTAAAACCCAGAAAAACCAGTCAGCTATCACCCAAGTTCAAGAATACCAAGACTGAAGAAAACCAGATTTTTCCAGATATTTCTATACCTAATCGGGTGTTCTTTCAGTATAGGATTTCTACTGTGTGTGTGTATATGAAATTTCTGTATCTAGATTTTCAGCAGGGCCCCAAGTTCAAAAAAAAGTCCCCTGAATATGTAAAAAGAAAGTGTATATATAGGATATTTGGGAATTGGATATTCTTTGGAATATTCCCTATCCAAAAGCTGAAAAATAGTACTAAATAACACATAAGGCATCTATCAACCTTATCTTTGGGACAACTGCCCCTATTCTAGAACTTTCCTAACCATAAAAAGACCCTTTTACCCTTAAAATTCTGATTTCCTAAGTCTACATTACCTAATATACCCCTTGAAGTTCCTTTATTTACCATGAGGTAACTAGGGTTACTTACTTGGGTTATCATTTAACTATAGTTAACTAACACTAGTTAGGTTCCTTAGTTAACTAGGACTGATAAGTATTATTAGCTTGATGCTAGTTTACTTAGCTTAATTAAGACTAATCTTGATTCTTTAAGATTTGGTGAATTATTTTAGATTTAAATCTAATTGTGATTAACTCAATTTGAGTCATTATACTTAATCAACCTAATTGAGTGAGCAACTTAATTAACCATTAGTGAAGTTGCAATTAACTAACTCTTACCTTAGTATGTAATTAGCTTATTAAATGTTGACTAATTGAGATGACTAACTCACTAATCAATCTTTGATTTTAGGTGAGCTATTTTCAGGTTCTAGGTTAGTTAGTTTAGGTCCTTAGGGTTAGTTTCCAATTATACTGTTAGTTATCTTAGTTTCAAGGTACACTTAATTAGTCGAGTGCAATTACCTCTTCATCAATTAATTAATAAACACCCTAATCGATCAATCGACTACCCTAATGACTAAAACAATTAAGCAAATAAGGGAGTGATTATTCACAAGTGGACAATCATGTTTAGGGCAGAAAACAACAATACCAAAAACAGAAAAGAAAATCTGACACCTAAATGAAATAACTGATTAACCTATATTATACTAAGAAGGCATGATTATCAAAGAAACCTAGCTATTATTTGACAAAAACAAATTAACCTAAACATAAAATCAGTGTATGCATGTAGAGCTTAAGCTAATTAACAAAAAACACATACGGAATAATGATTAACATGGACGAAGGCAAAATATGACAACATGGATAAAAAAATAATGATTCCTATATGCTTCTATTTGAAAGAAAACAAAGAGACGGAAAGGAAAAAGGGAAAATACCGGTGGGATGTTTGACGGATTCCGGCGGGGTTTGAAAAATGAATCTAACCCACAGAAATCAATAGCCCTCGTTGAGAGCTATCAATCTGTGTAGGTTAGAGCCATTAAAAGCCTTCAAATCGGCTGGAAGGGGAAGCTAGGGTTTCTGGATTCCTAGATCCGAAATAGGTCGAAATAAGGTGGTTTATTAGGAGAACTAAAACTAGGAAGTGATTGAGGGGGTGAAAGAGGTCATAGGGTGAGAGTTTGGGGTTGATTGGTGGAGATCCGCCGCCGGTAGGCGATTTCCGGGCGGCGAAAACCTAGGGCGGCTAGGGTTTGGTCGAGGCAAAAGAGAGAGAGACAAAGGGGAGGGGAGGCGGCTAGGGTTTGGGGGGTGTTTTTGATGGAATGAGGGTAAGGGGGGGGGGTGTTTGGACAGCTTTATAGTTTAAGGTTGGGGGTTCCCAGCCATTTGATTTGTTTTGATCAACGGCTGGGATCGCTTCTGGGGTGAAACGGGGTCGTTTGGGTAGTGTAGGGGCAGGCCGGGTGGGTTATGGGATTTGGACTGGGTCGTTTGAGTGTATAGAGATAGGGATTGGGCCTGGGTATTTCTTGGCCCAGGTCCGATTTTGGCTCTCTTAATTAATTAAACTAGTTAATCTAATTAAGTTTAAATCTAATTTAATCCAAAAATGTAGTAATTAATTTTAAACCTTATTTTTCATCTATTTACAGATTAATCAAGAATAAAATGACCAATTTTATATTCCTAATTAAATCTATGATTTATCGAATAAAAATGATTAATTTTTAGTAATTAGTTATTAAAACTACATTACGTTAAATAGCCATCATTCGTCTATTATTTAATTAATTATAACTTTATAATTTCTTGATAATTGTGATGCAATTTTTAATAATTTTAAAAGATGAATTATGGATATGCAAAAAATACAAATCTTTCACAATTAATCACTGAAAATCAACAAAAATTCATAATATCAATTGATTTATTGAGATTTTTATAGGACGATATGGCGAGTAAATATCACATGCTCACACCTTCCAGAACTGAACCGTGACCTCACACATGCAAATCTCGACTCTACACAACGTACCGCATACACCATGCCATCCTATGATAAATATGGGAACTTCATAACACCTTCCAAGCCACAAGCAACTACGTACCCAACTAGCTAAGAACTTCCTTTTTGACCCCATTTAGAAGCAAAATCACTATACATCCTCACACCAGTAGAAAATATACATCTCTAACCGTGGTAGAAAACTATCCGGAACTATTTGAATCCCATTTGTACATCACCAAACCGTCAGGACTGAATCCTTCTAACTCAAACAAGCTACGCAGGCCACCAAAAATCCAAGAGTATTGCTAAGAAACACCTGTAAAGACTTGTTGCCTCATGAACACCCAAGGAACTAATCATATCCCTTACCATGTCAATCCGATCTACTACAAAGTTGTCTTATTTATCAAAGTTCCTTCTGATACTTTTTTGTTTTTGCCATAATACCGCAATTCTCAACCCAGACTCACCACACGAGACCCAAGCATAAAACCATACCATCTGAGGCTCATAAGCCGCTAAATACTCTCTCAAATATCCCCAAAAGTACCACATTCAAAATACTTACCCAGAAGAGACTTCCTGCAAATCTAAAGCCCTTATCTTCACCTTCCTGATATTGATATGTAGAATCCATGATAATGTAGAAATGCCACAAGTCTTGACACCATCCATGTAAATCTCAGTTCTAGCCCAAAACACACCTTGAAGATTCCTAATTTCTATATTTAACCTTGAATCCGTCAGATCCATCCTCGAGAGTCATCCACTCTACATAGATCTCGACTACACTGATCAAGCAGATAGAAGACCTGACCCCGTTTGCACAGCAACATACTAGGAAAGTAATCCACACACTTAAAGCAACAATCAAATTAATACACTGCACCCACTATACCTTTTACAATTACAACTCAATCATTCAATAGAACTCACTTGCCCATAGAGTACATTACAACCTATATCGAAGAATTTCCATTACTCGAGTCATTCCCAGACTCCACCTCTGCACGTCATAACTAATCCACCAATATACCTCGAACTTAAACCAATACAACACATAATCGTGCAATCAACTTATCATTAACAACCTCCCCCACTTGGCTCAAAGCCCATGATCAAAACAAACAATAACTCACAATGCCCATACGCTATCACTGTCACCATACTGCAGTGAGATTCAACTAAATCCTTCATAAGCTCATATGACACAAACTGTCTGATATTCCACATCGTATGCAAATCTCGCATACACCATTGAATGGTCATGCCAACTTCCACAAATGATATGCACTCATATTGCAATGAATATCAATTACTGGTAAAAGAGAACTTGCTACAAAACAACATAAGGATCACACCACCTCAGGACACCCCGCGGGAAATAGCCCCACCTTCTTAACCTCAAACTGATCTCTCTCTATACCCTTCTGAAACTCATATCTATTACGCAATCACTTTATCCTTCTGCATCTAAACCTAACCAGCGCCTATCCTCGAGGCATCACAATACGCAGTATAAGAACCTGAAGCTGATGGAGGAACTAACACTGGAGTTGTGGTCAAAGAAATCTTGAGCTTCTGGAAGCTCTCTCCACACTCGTCTGACCACCCGAATACCCTCACGGGACACCACGCGCCCCAAGAATGCTACTGAACTGAGCCAAAAACTCACACTTGTATAACTTTGCATAAAGCTTTTCCTCCATCAGTCTCTATATTACCCTCCTAAAATGCTGAGTATGCTCCTCCTGGCTACGTGAGTACGCCAGGATTCTATCATTGAATACAATAACAAAGGAGTGCTAATACGGCTGGAATACACCGTTAATCAAATACATGAACGCTACTGGGGCAAATGATCAGCCCCAAAAGACACCACCAGGAACTCATAACACAAAAGAAAGATCTGCTTCACTCCACCACTGAACAACATAAGAGGCCTTCCCATACACTCACGACTCGAGGCCATGTGCCAAACCGAGACAGAAGTCAAACACTCAACAATTCTTGCCACATTTCCATCCAATCATTTTGTCAAAATCAAACAATCTGAACACATCTAACCATCAAATCACACTCACCACGTAGTCATCTAGTCACCAAATCCCATCAATAAGAACACAAACGGACATATAAGTCCCCAAATACATGTCTCCCACACTCGAAATCTCAGCACTCAAGACACATAATAAAATTTGGCCTCAATTCTTCCAGACCGACCCATTATCAACATGCTAAAATCACATCTCGTACCTCACCTATGGAAATTAGAAGCCATCGATGCACCGCTGGTACCGAGCGCTCATGTGCGCATTCGATACATGAAAGGAATTTCAAGAGTTACGCTTTTGGCTAAATAAATGGATTCACATGACAATAATTCAAGAATGTGAGATTTTCCTAAGGGTTCTGTAGCCTCTCAAAGATAAGTAAAAATGTCTCCATACCGATCCACAAGACTCTACTAAACCTGCTCATGACCGGTGAGTCCTATGTAACCTAGGCTCTGATACCAATTTGTCACGACCCCAAATCTAAACTGGCCGTGATGGCGCCTATCATGGTACTAGGTTAGCCAAATTTATTGAAAATATCATGAGGTTTCCATTCGATACATAAATTATCCTATATTTCATAATAGTTTCCACTTTTAAACATTTCAAACAATAAAAAAAATGATCAGAACGTCTAAACACAACCCTAAACATCNCTGCGGCCTCGGACCCAAGTATATTTATACATAACTGCAGCCTTAGGCCCAAAATGCATAAAGCATAAACTGCGGCCTCGGGCCCAAATGCAGGTGTTCAACATTCAGGAACTTAGAATAAGGAACTGAGAATCATACTGCAATACATGACACTGAAATGCTGAGTCACACTGAGTTACATAGTACTGGAATATTGAATAAGACTAGACTGAGACGTGTATTATTGAACCGGTTATGAACACTGAAACTTCAACTGTTTATGAAATGCTGAGTAAGTTGTACTGAGACTCAGGAATATCAAACCCAAGTCTATATTGAATACGAACTGAGGTCACAACGTTCAGAATGAAAGTCATGAACGAGTTATGAAGCTAGAGAATAGAGGTTCTGCAACTATTCAAGGAACTAGGCTTAACTATATTTCTGAGCAACTAGTAACGTCGTAAAAGAAACATATTGTAGGGAGAATCAATAACATTCCAAACATAGAGAGTTAGCCTCACATACCTTAATTTCCTTCTCTTGAGCGTAATACAACGTTTTCCAACCCTTTCAACTTTAATCTATATCAATACAAGTCAAAGGGATTCCAAATTAGCAACGATAGTCATGTTTTGGTCACTTAGGCATTTTATCAAACACTTGGTGGCACAAAGCTCTATATCCCGTATTAATGGTGTTTCTACACCCAATAACCCATCCTCTTACTCTTAGATAAGTTCTAATGTCTCAAATGGCTATAATCAATACCATTCTTTATCACCCATATGGTAAACAACACGCTTAACTTATAATCAACAATCAACAACCCAAACCTATAACCGTTTATGCTTTTCTATCAAACCCATCAACACATAACTCATGAACTAGAGTCTATAATTACCAAACCAATGCTAGAATCAATTAGAGGGCGAAGAAATTACCTCCTTGAAGTTCTATCCCCATCGAGTTCTAGGGTTCCTTCTCTCAACAATGATGTCCCAATCGACTATCTAATGATATGGAGGTTTTACCCATGTTAATAAGATGTTGGGAAATTAAATTAACTTAGAATCACCATTAGAACTTACCTTGGGTGGTGGAGGGACCCTTAAGGAGTTAGATTTTTGAGAGTTTTCCTTTCTAGAGCAAGTTTTATGTTTTGGGGATGTCGGGGACGAAGAAGGGCTTTAAAATCCCCCCATGTGCGCCCCCGCGCACTGAAGGCCCAACCGTGCACCTGACCGCGCTAATTGGCCAAAACACTGCCGCATTAGCGCGGCCGTGCTACTGGGCGCGCTACTGAGCGCGCATATTGCGCACTGTTCTGTAAAACAGACATAACGTTTTGCACAGAGATCCGTTCGGGCTTCATAATATACTTTTGGAAATACATTTTAAAGGCCTAGACCTTTTATGCTTTGGGTTTTCTAAAATTCCATATACATTTTCACTAAACACAGTTGGAAGACGGACCTTCTGCAAACTTAGTCGATTTTGTCGAATCTTATGCACCTCACTTTCCATCTTGATTTTGAAACAACTATTTTCACCCATAATCATTCCGATAGGACTTCATATGTCTGAAATATAACCTTAATACTCATTTGACACATTCATATCTAAGCCAAATTTACGGGGTGTTACATTATCTCCCCCTTGGGATCATTCGTCCTCGAATGATTGTCCTGACTATAATCTAAGCCAAATTTATGGGGTGTTACATTATCTCCCCCTTGGGATCATTCGTCCTCGAATGATTGTCCTGACTATAATCTAAGCCAAATTTATGGGGTGTTACATTATCTCCCCCTTGGGATCATTCGTCCTCGAATGATTGTCCTGACTATAACTTCTGCTAACACCCCACCTTAAACGGGTCTGGGGGGAACATGAACTTTCATTAACACTTGCATACTAAACTGAATGAATACATGATTACTGAATTGTTGATTTACTGAACTTAATGACTATTGCATTGTCTGAATATTGGTCTGCCATGGATACATGAATACGGAACTAACAAGGGTATTTGAATATTGAACTGGCCCGAATATTTGAGAATTGAACTAACATCAATATCAAAGTACTAAGCTGGCATGAATATCTAAGTATTGGACTAACATGAGTAGCTGAGTATTGAACTGACTTGAATATCTGAGTATTGAACTGACTTGAATATCTGAGTACTGAACTGACATGAGTATTTGAGTACTGGAAACTTGAATGTTATAACATGACACGTGAAATACTGGTTGCACCACCACTAATTCTGGTGGCAACTCCAACTCGTAAGCTAATTGACCGATCCTTCACAAGCTTCTATATGGCCCAATATAGTAGGGGCTATGCTTCCCCTTCTTCCTAAATCTCATAATGCCTTTCATAGGCGAAACTTTCAGAAACACTCAATCACCAACTTGAAACTCTAGGTCTCTATGCCGCACGTCCGAATAGGACTTTTTGCGGCTCTGAGTCGTCTTCAAACGCTCTTGAATCAACTTAACTTTCTCTATAGTTTGATAGACCAAATTTGATCCCAACAACTCTGCTTCACCAACTTTGAAACAAACAATTGGCGATCTACACCTTCGCCTATACAAAGTCTCGCACGGTACCACAGTCCGAAATGATGGACAACGTAGTCCCATGCAATCAGACGATTTCCTGAATCTACAACTTGGTATAATCCTCTACTGAATCTGTATTTTTTACTGACAAGAAGTGTGCTGACTTGGTAAGTCGATTTACAATCATCCAATCAAATCATGCTTTTAAAATGAGCAAGATAATCCTATTATAAATTTCATATTTACCATCTCCACTCAAAATATGTGTATTCTGTGATAAAACACTAGGCTTTCTGCTGCTCGACTTTCACTTGCTGACAATTCGGACAATTGGCCACAAAGTCTGCGAGGTTCTCTATTTTTTTTCATGTCGTTCAACCGATAAATCTCCTTGGTCATGATGCATATTTGGGTAACCTGGATGTAGAGAATACTTGGAATTATGGGCTTCTAACATGATCTTCCCTCTTTAAGTCCATCTATGTCTGGAACACACAATTCATCTTGGTACCTCAAAGTACCACCATCTCCCCCTTATTCAAAAACCATCGTTGTATACTTGTGAATCTCTTCTTTCAACTGCAACGCATAAGGATCATCAAATTGTTTCTCCTTCTTTTTGGCTACTAAGGGGGAACAAGTCCTGTTCTAGACAACAACTCTGTCATCTTCGGAGTCCGAAGTCGAATTGCTCTTGGCTGGTGAACTTCTTTCACCCGAGTTCTCTTATCTACCTCAATCATGAGTTATACTTCCCACACTTGATTATCTTCTTAAGCACTTCCTTCAAACACTTATAGTATTATTGTGAACTAAGTCTTTGACATGTACTCTAAATTTTAGAGTCCCATGCAATGACACTACCCTCGTAACACATAAATAGGCATGATTTTATAGCTTTTTTTGTGATCACTTTATCATCAATAGCTAAGCTCGTTGATCATTCTATTCGCTTTGGGTTTCTTACACATGATGGACATAATCCCTATGGTGATTATACAATTTTCCCTCATTACCAAAATGATTTTCTTTTTCATATCCAATGCTAACTATTCGAGTTTCATCTAGACTTACTGATGGTTTTCACATCTCCCCCTTAGATCAAAGGTCTTATACTTGCGGATCCTATTTTTTTTAAAGACTAAATTATTCACATAGCGGAAAGCTAATGTATTCACAACTATCATACACAATCTTAATAATTTAACTCTGCTTACACTGTCAATCTTGGAGAAATCACATTTAGGTAATTCCTAAAAGCTATTCTTCTATAGCTTGCTCTCTTATTGCTAGCTGATTATTTTTCCCGCTATCATTGTACTTCAGATTTAACTTAAACTCTTTGGATTCTAACACACGTTCGATATTTCAAATGATCATCCACTCACTAGAGTTAACCTGGCTAAGTAAATCACATTGTACCTCTACTAGCTCTGCTGAAAGTGCTAATTCACTGTATCTACTCAAACATACTTACTATTCTTTCACTAACCACCTGCTAACGTCATGTGTTGAGGTTCTTCTTTGAATAATCAAAGTGAAGCATAAGGTTATTTCTAACTTCTCTCATCATCTGACCATATTCTTTTGCTGCACCCTATCATTCTTTTTGAACTATGTACAAGGATCACACTTAGAGAAAGTTCATCTGTCTTAAACGAAAAATGGATTATTTAACCCCAAATTTTCTATGCACTTCAAAATCATTTTCAACTATAAACATCTAGAGAAAACACTTAGTCACATAATCTAAGGGGGAACTGTCTTATCTTTTATTTCACAGTAATAACCATTACTTATACAAATTCACTAACATAGTACTTTCTAATTCTGATTTGAATTAGTCTAAACAACTTAAAATCATCCCTTGAAATTCAATATTGGCTGCTCTTGGTTCTCATTTCGTACATCATGTCTTCTTAGCTATATTTTCCTTAGGCTCTTTTCTGTCCAAAACTATAGTGATCAATTATATGCCCACTACGGTTGAATTCTTAACCTGATACACCGTGGGGTCTGACATACGGATACACTGCCACACGCATCTGATAAATCACTTCATGCACCATCCGGTGAGGCTTGGGTCTTAATCCCTACCTAAAATATGCGAAAATTTCGCTATAACCACTGTCACTCACATTTTCTTTTAGCACCCATAGGCATCACTGTATACTCACCAGTCACTAGAATTTTGATACATTGAAAATTGGAGATCTGGTAACTGAATAACTGATAACTGGCATCCTGAATAACCATAAACTTGCTAACTAAAAGATTGTATAACTGGTAATTGAGGTAAACTGATGACCATAGAACATGATAACTACTTTTGTACTTTCTGATAAGTTTATGCTCTAATATGTACTACTACCCATTGTATCCCACTTTTAACATCATCTCATGTCTCATTTGTCACTAACATGTACTCCATAATTATACCCCAATGTGAAAACAACATCTCTAGAAGCTTGGGGTTTTCTTGCCCGTCGCTTGGGTATTCGATATGTCTAGAATTTGATAGGAATAGAAGGTTACATATTGCTCTAAGCTTCATGGCATGATCTAGAGTAGAAAGAAATGAGACAATCCTGGATGTCTTGGTAGTTAACCGTTTATATGAGTGTCCGGCACACACATATAAAGAAAACTCCACTGGACACGAATTCATGGACTCCCTAGGACTCTTGAACCTAGGGCTCTGATACCAAGCTTTGTCATGCCCCGAACCTGGGCCTGGATGTAAGACGGCACCCGGTGCCTGACTACATGCGACCAAACGAACCAACTAGCTGGCTGGATAAACATGTGATATCACATAGTACTTAATGCGAAAGATAAACTAACAAATGCTGATATACTGAAAGTCTGGATGATATAATTCAAAGTGAGGAAATACTAATACAATTCTGAAACATATTTATAGCCAACATAGCTTAATATGAAAAGCCTACGACTCTGTCTAACTATTACTCTAGTCTATGAAGCCTCTAATGAAATACTGAAAAACACTGATTGTCTAAGAATACTGAAGACTGTAAGGTAATGATAGTTCCCCGAATGAACTGGGAATCACCAAATAGCTGGTACGAGAATCCTAGCGCTCTGAATCTTCAACCTGTAAATCATTACCTACATCGTGAGATGCAGGCTCCAGGCAAAAAGGATGTCACTACATTTGAATTGCACTGGTATGTAAAGCAACTGAAAGAAAGAATTATAAATGCTGAAACTAAAACTAAGTTGATAACTGAAATGATAACTAATAACTGATAACTGATAACTGAACTGATAGTTGATAACTGAACTGATAACTGATAAATGAACTGAACAAAGGAAGTAAGATATGAATACTCGCTCTTCTGAATGATGAACAACTTGTTTATCTGAATAAATAAACTGCGGCCTCAGGCCCAATATATACATATATATATATATATATATGCACAACTGCAGCCTCGGGCCCAAGTATACGTATACATAACTGCAGCCTCAGGCCCAAAATGCATAAAGCATAAACTGCGGCCTCATACCCAAATACAGATGTTCAACATTCAGGAACTTAGAATAAGGAACTGAGAATCATACTACAATACATGACACTGAAATTCTGAATCACACTGAGTTACATAGTACATGAATATTGAATAAGACTAGAATGAGACATGTATTATTGAACCGATTATGAACACTGAAACTTCAACTGTTTATGAAATGTTGAGTAAGTTGTACTGAGACTCAGGGATATCAAACCCAAGTCTATATTGAATACGAACTGAGCTCACAACGTTCATAATGAAATTCATGAACAAGTTATGAAGCTAGAGAATAGAAGTTCTGCAACTATTCAAGGAACTAGGCTTAATTATATTTCTGAGGCAATTAGTAACAAACGTATTGTAGGGAGAATCAATAATATTCCAAACATAGAGAGTTAGCCTCACATACCTTAATTTCCTTCTCTTGAGCGTAACACAACTTTTTCCAACCCTTTCAACTTTAATCTATATCAATACAAGTCAAAGGGATTCCAAATTAGCAACAATAGTCATGTTTTGTTCACTTAGGCATTTTATCAAACACTTGGTGGCATAAAGCTCTATAGCTCGTATTAATGGTGTTTCAACACCCAATAACCCATCCTCTTACTCCTAGATAAGTTCTAATGTCTCAAATGGCTATAATCAATACCATTCTTTATCACCCATATGGTAAACAACACTTTTAACCCATAATCAACAATAAACAACCCAAACCTATAACCGTTCATGCTTTTCTATCAAACCCATCAACACATAACTCATGAACTAGAGTCTATAATTACCAAACCAATGCTAGAATCAATTAGAGGGTGAAGAAATTACCTCCTTGAAGTTCAATCCCCTTGAATTCGAGTTCTAGGGTTCCTTCTCTCAACAATGATGTCCCAATCGAATATATAATGATATGGAGGGTTTACCCATGTTAATAAGATGTTGGAAAATTAAAATTAACTTAGAATCACCATTAGAACTTACCTTGGGTGGTGGAGGGACCCTTAAGGAGTTAAATTTTTGAGAGTTTTCCTTTCTAGAGCAAGTTTTTATGTTTTGGGGATGTGGGGGACGAAGTAGGGATTTAAAATCCCCCCATGTGTGCCCCCGTGCACCTGAAGGACCAATCGTGCACCTGACCGTGCTAATTTGCCAGAACACTGCCGCATTAGCGCGGTCGTGCTACTGGGCGCTTATATTGCGCACTGTTCTGTAAAACAGGCATAACATTTTGTACAAAGATCCGTTCGGGATCCATAATATATCGTTGGAAATCTATTTCAATTTCCTACAATTTTCATGCTTTGGGTGTTCCAAAATTAATTACACATTGTCACTAAATACTGCTGGAAGACAGACCTTCTGCAAACTTAGTCGATTTTGTCAAATCTTATACACCTCACTTTCCATCTTGATTTTGGGACAACTATTTTCACCCATACTCACCCCGATAGGACTTCATATGTCTAAAATATAACCTTACTACTCATTTGACACAATCATATCTAAGCCAAATTTATGGGGTGTTACCGGCGTGCAACCCGATCCATATAATATATTGCTGCGGTGTGTAGCTCGATCCATATAATATATATTGCTGCGGCGTGCAACTCGGTCCATATAATATACTCACCACTAGGCTCTCGGACTCACTCAGTCATCCTCAAAAGCCACACGGGGGACTCATCTCAACTCACGGGACTCAGCCCAAAGTACCTCTCAGTATTTTAAAACAGTGTGATCACAGTGATAACAACAACATGTATAAAACATGACTGAGTTCATAAATTTCTTTCAAAAATAGTGTGAGAATAGTGGAAAAATACCCCTGAGGGTCTAACCCGTTTGGCACAAAGCCCCAAACTTTGCATACAACCCAATAATATAATGAAATCTTCAAAACTACAGGATATCATATGATTTCAAATCAAGTATGCGATTTAAAGTCGCTACGGGACGGACCAAGTCACAAATCCCTATCGGTGCACGCCGACACGCTCGTCATCTAGAATTTGCGTCACCTTATTTATCAAAACAATATGAAATACCGGGGTTTCATACCCTCAGGTCTAGATTTACAATCGTTACTTACCTCAAACCGGCCCGAAAACTACTCCGCGCTGCTCTTTCCCCTCGAATCGGCTCCCAAATGCTCTGAGTCTATCAAAATCAGATTAATAACATCAAAAATATGCTAGGAAGATGAAACTCATTCGAAAATTATCACAATTAGGCATAAATCTCGAAATTGGCCCAACCCCGCCCCGGGACCACGTCTCAGAATTCGATACAAATCACAAAACTAGAATCCTTATTCCCTCACGAGTCTATGCATACCAAGAGCATCAAAATCCGACCTCAAGTGCCCACTCAAATCATCAAAAGAAATTCTCAAGCTTTCTTCCCATTTTCCCAAATTTACACACTGATTTTCCCCTAAATTTCACCCTATTTCAATCCAAAAATCACATGGAAACTAGTTTTAGGTTCAGATATCTCACCTCAACGAAGTTCCCTTGAATTCCCCCTTCAAAACCCTCTCTCAAAGCTCAATCCCGGATGAAAATGTTGAAGAAATAACTCAAATTAGCGAAGGCTGGGTATTAATACTTCCTGCCTAGTGAAATAGCACCTGCGGACCCGCACCTACGATCCCAGTTGCTCAACTGTGGAGAATTACTTAAACCCAAATCTTCGCACCTGCGACTCTTCTTCCGCACCTGCGGCTTCGCAGGTGCGTCCCAGCTCTAGCACATGCGGCCTTCCCTCAGCTGGGCCAATTCCGCACCTGCTCCCATGCCTCGCATCTACGACCCTCGCACCTGGGCTCAACCATCCGCAGGTGCGGCCACACTAGGGGGGCAACACCAGCAGCATTTCAGCTGCATTTTTCCAACTTCAAAGTCCCCGAGGGCTATCCGAAATCAACTCGAGCCCCCCGGGACCCCAACCAAAAATACAAAAAAGACCCATAACCTTATTCAAACTTAGTCGAGCCTTCGAAACACCCAAAACAATGCTAAAACACCAAGATCACATCAGATTCAAGCATATGAACTTAGAGATTTCTAAATTTCCCCAATGATGCCGAAACCAACCAAAACACGTCCGAACGACCTGAAAATTTTCAATCACATCCAAAATGACGCTACGAACCTGCTCAAACTTCCGGAATTCCATTCCGACTCCGCTAGCTAATTTTCCACTGCCGACAGAAAATCGCCAAAAACTCAATTTCGCCAATTCAAGCATAATTCTACACCGGACATCAAAACCACATTCCGAACACACTCCTAAGTCCCAAATCACCAAAACGAAGCTATCCAAACCAAAAAATCTACATTCTGAGGTTGTTTACCAATAAGTCAACTTCTGGTTGACTTTTCCAACTATTGAACCAAGTTAAGAGACTAAGTGTATCATTTCTCTCCAAAAATCATTCAGAACCCGAGCCGACCAATCTAACACAACATAATGAAGCTGAACCACATATAATGAAGCAGAAAAGGGGGAAACGAGGTTATTACTCTCGGAACGACAGGCTAGATTGTTACATATTGAGTTTTAGCCTATAAATTGAGTGTCAAGGTGGCGTTAAATATGACTTGTTGATTCGAGTATATAATTATGAGGTCTTCATGACTCGTATGTTACTGTCAATGTTGTGAAAATCTGAAACGAGCTTTTGATTAATATGAGATCTATTGAGGATGCTGGAATCAACTATGAACAGTTATTATGATCAGAGATGTGGTTATGGGCATACGTATAATGTGTGTGTAGGCACGAAATTGTTACAGCCGATTGAGACTAGCACAATGTGTTGATATGAAAAAAATCAGGGCTTAGTGTAAGAAATTGGCTTTAAAGTTTATAAATGGGGATAAAAGAAATAATCTTAATTGAGATGGTGTTGTCGGACCCATGCTAAATTGTGGTGACGTGGAATCACCCGCGAGTATGTATGTAATAATACACTTAGTAATTTAATGTCGGAATAATTCTTGGCACGTTCGAGGACGAATGTATGTTTTAAGAGGGGGAGGACATAACGACCCGATTTGTCGTTTTAAGAATTTATGCCCCGTTCAGTGACTTAAGGTCTCGAGCAGCTTCGTAATATGTATTATGACCCGCGAGTGTGGTCGAGTTTAGTTTTCGGAAGATTCAGATTTCAATTTAAAGAACACATTTTCATTTTGAAGCTTAAATGGAGAGAGTTAACCGGAGAGTTGATTTTTGAGCAAACGACCTCGGAATGAAATTTTGATGATCGCAATAGCTTCGTATGGTGATTTATTAATTAGAAGTGTGTCCGGATTTGGATTTGGAAGTCCGTAGGACAATTCGACGCATTTTGGCAAAAGTTGGAAAAATAGAAGATTTTTGAAAAATTCGAGCGAAGGTGGAAATTTTGATAACGAGGTCGGATTTCAATTATGAAAATTGGAACAACTCCGTTACGTCATTTATGACTCGCATGCAAAATTTGAAGTCATTCCGGATTGATTTGATATGTTTCGCCGCAAAATATAGAAGTTGGAAGATTTGAAAACTCATAATTCGATTCGATGCGTGATTCGTATTTTCGGCGTTGTTTGACGCGGTTTAAAGCCTCAACTAAGTTCATATTGTATTTTGGGAAATGTCGATATGTTTGGTTAAAGTCTCGAGGGCCTCGGGTGAATTTCGGAAGGTTAACGGAGTTGATTTTTTGCCGAGATAGCTGCTGGAATTTGGTGTTATTTCTGGGCAGCAGCTGGTTTCTTCGCTTTTGAGGCAACTTCATCGCAGAAGCGAGCTTCTTGTCGCAGAAGCGACTGGAAAGAGGGCTGGGTAGTGCTGGGCGTTCATCGCAGGAGCGGAGCAATGGAACGCACCTGCGACATCACAGGTGCGATGTTGGCAGCGCAGAAGCGGACGTTGGCAGCTAGCGAGGGATCGCAGAAGAAGCTAGAGTTCTTCTCTAATATAAGTCATTGATATATGTACACTCTACTACTTTTGGAAAATAAATTAAAATAATCCTCCCTCTTGATTCACCTTGTGCGGTAGAACTGATTGCATAAGCGATTTCGGACAGAATCATAAAGCATCAAAAATCAGTCCTTCCTTCATTTCGTTTTGAAATTTTTGGAGCTCGGTTTATTTTGAGGATATCTTCACGATTCCAACTCAAGTAAGTGTCCTATATCCGAAAGAGCTTATATTCCATAAATTCATGGTTATATCCATCGTTTAATTCGGATTTGAATGGAAGAAATCAAGATTTTTGTAAAAATTTCCAAAAACAAAAATTTAAGATTTGGAGGTCGAGTTGTTATCGAAATTTGATAAAATTAGTATAACTCGTACTGGAATGGGTGTCCGGATTTTGTGAAAATTTTGTCGGTTTCCAAGAGGCGAGTCCCGCGTTGACTTTTTAACGCGATATTTTAAGTCGACGTTTTATTATCCAGAATTATTTCCGGTGAATTTTAATGAAGTTATATAATTAGTTTGAATATATTTGAGTTGTCCGGAGGTGAATTCAAGCAAGAAGGTGATTTTAGAATATCGGCCTAACTCCGTAAAAGTAAGTATCTTGCCTAACCTTTAGTGGGGAAAAATACCCCTTAGGCATCGAGTCTTATGTGCCATTTATGAAATGTGAAAAGTCGTGTACGTGAGGTGACGAGTACGTACCCGGGCTTATATGTGCAAAATATATTGAATTAAAGTCTTAGGCATATTTTGTAGTAAATTGGATAATTGTTGGCATATATTTAATCGTCTAATTTTCATGTTCGAATCACATTTATTGAACTTGTTTTTATCCGACAATTCGATATAATTATTACTTGTATATTTATGTGAATTCTGTGAGTTTGGTGGTTTGATATTTCTTGGAATTTAGTTTCATTATGAATTTTTCCCTATGAAAATAATTAATTAAGAAAGCTTAAGAAGGAGTGTTAATATAATTATCTAAATTTGGATTAATGAAGGTTTTGATTTATGCTGAATAATTTCTATCTATGTTGATTGCTTTTGTGGTGTTATACACATTGCGTAGAGCCTTCGGCTATTTGTTGTGAAATTAATTGATTTGATTGTATTTTTGGAATTTGGTTGCGGCCATTAGGCAAATTGTGATATGAATCGATTTTGTTATGTTGTCGTGATAATTTTTCGTATAAATTGTTGTGTTGTGTGAGTTTCTACTTTGAGGATATAAGGGTGGCATTCCAATATTGATATTATGTGGGTATTAGGGTGGCATTTCACTGTTATTGTGTTTGTTGGAATATTGTCTGGGCGAAGCGATAAGGATGTCTATAGGAGAGATAAGGGTGGCAAAAAAAGTTATAAGGATGGGTATTGATATTGTCGGGACGGAGGAATAAGGGTGTGGCTTTTATAGGAGTGATAAGGGTGGCTATTGTCAGGGATGATATGTGATGTCGTGGAGTGGTTACATTGGTGATTTTATGTGATGCTGTGATTTTTTCTTGTGTTTTATTTTTATATCTTGTGCAATTTGTTTTGTTGTTGTAAATTGATAACAACCTGATTTATGTTGAACTTGGGAGTCTGTGGCCATTGTCAGACGGATTATGATATAAAATGAAGGCCTGAGGTGTCTTGAGTAAATAATGATGATATTGACATGTGAATTGTCCGTGCAGTTGCGATATGAAATGAGTGCACGAGGTGCCGGGGAAATGTGATAATTTAATTATAGGCACAAAGTGTCGTGGAAATATGAAAGTGGGCTGAGACCCATGTTGTATGATTATGAAATGAAGTGTCACATGGTGACTTTTTAATTGAAGGAATTATACTCAAAATATTTATTTGGAAGGATTTTTATTCAAAAGATTTATTTGAAAGAATTACTTTCGAAAGGTATTTATTTGAAGAAATTATATTTGAGAGAGAGTTATTTAAAGGAAGTACATTTAAAAGATATTTATTTGAAGGAATTATATTTGAAAGAGATTTATTCGGAAGAATTATATGTGAAAGATATTTATTTGAAATACTTGATTTAATTGGGTGTACTTATATTCATACATTTTTTAGCGTTATTAATGGTGTTCTTGTTGCCCTTACCGTTATTTGTTTCCTATTATTTTGTATATCTTATTGCACAAGCTATTAGACTAGTGAGTGTCTTGATTGTACCTCGTCTCTACTCCACTAACCTTAGTCTTGATACTTACTGGGTATCGACCGTGGTGTATGTTGTCAATACTGTGTTAAGACAACTATTAGAAGAAATAGAAAATCAGTAGATGATATGAAATATTCCGAGTCCACAATTTCATTGTGCGTCCTTAAGGAATTTTAACCCCCTCACAAGTTGCCAAGGTAATGGATTAAATCCTCCCAGGATGAAACGGAATAAACCTTCCTGCAATAGTGGCAATACTAGTTGCAGGATACCAACGAACTCAAAGAACGGAGCAAAATCACACTTACGATTTTGAGAGAGAGACTGCAAATAGAATGCAGTATATTTTCTGAATTTTCAGTGAGTGAAAAGGAAGCCATGCCTCAGAATTTATAGGCAGTGTAATGTGAAGAGGTGTCTGTTCAGAAGGGAAAGACAGTGTTTAGATTATACGTTTCAGTCAATTCCGTTAATGAACTGACTGACATTTTATTAATTCTTAACTAATTAATTAAATAAATTTTGTCCAAAAATAATCTTATCGATCGATCATTTGACAAATCCAAATCCAAATTCGAATCCGAATTCGAAGCCGAAGCCGAGTCGAGCGACGACGACGGCGCGAGGGTTCATTCTCTTCAACTCCTTTTAAGAGCTCTAAGAAGTGATTCTATATTTATACACACAAGTGTAGTTGTCGTTCACCAATGTAGTACAAAGTTCATGACAAAGCTCACTTGATTCCATTTTTCATTTCCCATAATTTTTCAATTCACACTCCTTGTCTTTAAAGCCCAATGGCTTTAAAGTCCAACAATCCCCCACATGAATGGGAATGGCCATAAAAATAATGATCATAGATGAAAGCTGTGTGAGTTGCAAGTAAGGATTAATTGCATCTGGATAAGTAGGTTTCCCTTTGAACTTTCCGTAGTGAACATATGTCGGATATACTCGGTCAATCGGTAGATTTGATATCTTTGAACCGTCAAACTTTAGTGTATACCTAGACAACCATATGTCACACAATATACCCTTAACCGTCTTTTGTTTCTCATTGTTGTGTTCGTTTCAGCCATGAACACTGTCTGGTATCATAAGTGCGTAGAGAATTAGCCTTACAACATTCTTATTGAAGCGGCTTCCACTTCACACTTACATAGGTGATTCCTAAACGTGTAATCCTTTAGATTGTCACCACATCAAACTTAGGTAATCACTAAAGAACGTGTAAATCTCTATCCTTGTTACTGAACATTGTCTTCATCACGAGAAGGGACCAAAGATTTTACTTTGAAAATGTTGAACCGGTCAATCACAACTTTGTTTGAGCTCCTTGAACCTAGATCTCGGAATATCCAAAATTCTAGGTAGAGTTACCGCCATGATGACTTGTCCTCGGCCATAGTCCCATTCCCTTAGATGATTTCTCAACTCCCTCTCTAGTTAAGCCTTTTGTAAGCGGATCCGCCACATTATCCTTTGATCTTACATAATCAATAGTGATAATTCCACTAGAAAGTAGTTGTCTAACGGTGTTATGTCTTCGTCGTATATGACGAGACTTTCCGTTATACATAATGCTTCCCACCCGTCCTATTGCAGCCTCACTATCACAATGTATGCATATAGGAGCCAAAGGTTTTGGTCAGAATGGAATGTCTTCTAAGAAATTTCGAAGCCATTCAGCTTCTTCGCCGGCCTTATCCAAAGCTATAAACTCTGTCTCCATTGTTGAGCGAGCGATGCATGTCTGTTTGGAAGACTTCCAAGATACCGCTCCTCCGCCAACAATAAAAACATATCCACTTGTGGACTTTTTTTCTGTTGAGCCGGTTATCCAATTTGCATCACTATATCCTTCGATAACCGCAGGATATTTATTGTAGTGCAAAGCGTAATCTTGGGTATATTCCAAATATCCCAGAACTCGTTTCATTGCCACCCAGTGATGTTTGTTGGGATTATTTGTGAATCGACTAAGTTTACTTATTGCACAAGCTATATCAGGACGTGTACAATTCATGATATACATTAAGCTTCCCAGTACACGAGCATAATCCAATTGAGACGTACTTTTACCTTTATTCTTTACAAGATAATGGTTTAAGTCAATTGGAGTTTTTGCACTTCTAAATTCCAAGTATTTGAATTTTTCAAGTACCATTTTCACGTAATGTGATTGGGACAAAGCCAGACCCTGAGGAGTCCTCTGGATTTTAATTCCTAGAATTACATCGGCCACTCCTAAGTCTTTCATATCAAACTTACTAGCAAGCATTTGCTTAGTAGCTTGAATGTCGGCAATGTCTTTGCTCATTATTAGCATATCATCAACATATAAGCAAATAATGACGATATGATTTGGAACGTTCTTAATGTAAACACATTTATCACATTCATTAATCTTAAAGCCATTTGACAACATTGTTTGGTCAAATTTTGCGTGCCATTGCTTGGGTGCTTGTTTTAGTCCAT
>ML432612.1:309-55625 GCA_005239525.1 Nicotiana knightiana
ATTAAAAGTAGTTTAAAGGTAAATGCACAGAGGCCCTAAAGATGAGTAGTTAAACAATTTAAGCCAAGTAATAATCACTAAGCGACCGTGCTAGAACCACGGAACCCGGGATTGCCTAACACCTTCTCCCGGGTTAACAGAATTCCTTATCTAGAATTTCTGGTTCGCAGACTTTAAAAAAAAAAAAAAAAATTTCCTTGATTTGGGTTTAAGAGGATGATTACTTCCCTGCCACGCCTGACAGCTCTTTTGCAGCATGCCTGGCTGGAATCATTGCTATTCACCATGCCTGGCAGCAGCTTTAGTTTACTTTTTCTTGCAATTCCAGCCATGCCTGGATAGATAGGTTATAAATACTTGTACAAACACAGTCAATAAGTATCTCATACTTTACTTGTAACTTCCCTTTATTTTGAATATAATGAGAAAATTGGCCTTGGCCTCCAATCCCTCTTGTGTGCCTTTGATTCATTTTCTTTCCAGCTTGTGTATGTAAGAAGTATTGCCATTGTTAGCACGTTTTGTGCTGTTCCTTCTCTTGGACTGAAACTAAGACGTAGCATTTTAGCTAGCTAGTTGTCCTCACGGTGGTTGTTGAAATTAATCCCGTGACAATTGCTAACACCAAATAAACTATTCCAAGTGGCGACTCTAATAAATAAAATAATCTCATTTCGAATAATGTCACTTTAATTGGAAAAACTCCTATACCCCCTTGGGGTGTATAAAAAAGGAGGTGTGACACCCTTCACCTCTTTTCAGTGTCAACTTAAGTATTTGATTATCTTAAATTTACAACTCCCAAGACTTTGCATATAGCTTCCTAATTTCGTAATTTCAAACCCCTTATTTCTTTTTCTGGATAAAAAGTATATTATAGAAATGTCAAAAATCAAAGTTTAGTTTCGACCGCTAAAATATTAGAACGACTTGTACACAATTCAGTCGTTTAAAACTATAAGTAATTATTTTTTTTGGTCAAAGAAAAATTTTAGTCATCCCTAGATAAAAACGTATACATCATCCAAGTCCAATAAACAGAAAAAACAGCACCAATAAAATTAACACTATACAGGCTTATTTACATTTGCCTATCGTTTTTCTAATTATATAAATTTCTAAGTCATATCCTTTCGTCATCCTTCTTCCTTTGATCTAGACATTCTCTCATCTGATGTATGCATTCATCCTTCACTTGGTTGCATAGGTTTTGTGGTCTTGGGATTTTGCTTTGCCACATTGCTTCGTGCCTCTCTTTCCATATACCATATATCAGAGAAGCCATGATAGCAAGTACAAATTTTTTCCTTAGTCTCCCTTTTACACTTCTAGCAACTCTTTTCCAAAGACCTTCAAGTTCCATGTTTTGCACTCCTATCCTCCATTGGAGTATTTCTGTAATGCATGCTTTGGAGAACTGGCATTAAAAAAGTGGCATATAGTCTCTGTTGCTTGACCTCATATCACACACAGACTGTCTTGACTTATTCCTATTCGTGCAAGCATGTCCTTTGTTTGTAGTCTTCCATGCATAGTTAGCCAGCATATAAAACTATGCTTGGGTATATTTAAGTTGTTCCATACCCAATTCGATGTTGCCATGGTGCCTGACTTCCCATTAGCCATTCATATCCACTTTTGATTGGGTATTTTCCACCTTGAGAGAGCCAATAGTTATTCACATACCTAGTTGCCAATTATCTCTAATATGGCATATCTTCTTCCGATACCAGTTGTTGTCCTGAGGTGCTTCATAGTCCTACCAAGATTATTCTTTTATATATAGATGATTAACCCACTTTATCCATAGGTTATCTGCTTTCTGGCAATATTCCATGTATAATTTCCCATAGCAGCATCATTCCAGTTCACACAATCTGTAACTCCTAGAACTCCTTCATTTTTTAATCCACATACAAAATGCAGGCTATCAGTGGTACTCTATTAGTGTCCACCTTCCCACCCCAAATATAGTTCCTACATATAGTATTTATTCTTTAAAGAACTGCTCGAGGTAGTATAAAAATAGATGCCCAGTACACGTGTGTGCAGCAGTACTGAATTTATCAGCTACACTCTACCAGCATAGGTAGTGTTCTCGATCCCCATCCTCTAACTTTAACAGTCAATTTCTCCACCGACATTTCACAGTGTACAACTGATATTTTTCTAGATGTAGTAGGGACTCCAAGGTCCCTGAATGGGAGCTTTCCTTTCCGGTAACCAGTGATCTCACACAAGTCTTCCAAGTGTTGCATATTCATGTTCAAACTGAAGATGTTTGATTTCCCTGCATTAGTAGTAAGTCTGGATGCCTCTGAAAAAGTCTTCAGTACTCTTAGCATTAACATGACTGAGTGGAAGTCACCTTTGCAAAACAGAAAAATATCATCTGCAAAACAGAAATGATTCACTTGATGCTCCGACACTTTGTGTGATATTCAAATCCTTCTTGTTGTGTAACCAGCTTCAATATTCTTGTAAGATATTCCATGCATATAACAAACAGTAGTGGTGAGACGGGATAACCTTGTCGAAGTCCCTTCTTCCCTACTATCTTATCCATATAATCCTCTATTGAATATTGGGGAGTCGATATGCAGGCCATGATCCATTTGATGAACCTTGGTGGGAAATTCAAAGCATGTAGCAATTTCTCCATAAATTTCCATTCCATAGAGTCGTATGCTTTTCGAAGGTCAATTATTAAGTAGCTCTTTGTTTTATTCTTTCTATTGTATATCCTAACTAGATCCTGGCATATAAGTACGTTTTGCACAATAGTTCTACCTGTTACAAAGGCACTTTGGCTCTCCGAAATTATGCATCACAGTATTTGTTTGATCCTGTTACACAACATTTTTTAGATGACTTTGTACACTGTGTTGCATCATGCAATTAGAAGATAATCTCCCACTTCGTCTGCATATTTTATTTTTGGAATGACTGTTATCACTGTGCTATTAAGTGCCTTCAACATCTTCCCTGTAGCAAAGAACTCTACTACACCATCTATTAGATCCTTCCCTACAGTGCCCCGACAATTTTTGAAGAAGTTGCTCCCGTATCCATCTGACCCTAGTGCTTTTTCTCCATCAATGTCGCATAATGCTTATTTTACCTCTGCATTTGTGTAATTAGCTTCAAGCATTATCCATTGTTCCTCATTCACAGTAGGGCCTTCTCTAACTAGATTGTTGCATACATGTGCTCTGTTATCTTTTTTCGTCTGTATATAATCCTACAAATGCTCGAGCAATTACTTCTATATTAGTTATTGTTTGCCCCCATATTCCCTTATAGAAAATATTTTGTTTTCATTCCTTCTTGCTTTCATAAAGCTGTGAAACACCTTTGTATTTTGATCACCTTGAGTCAGTCATTGCACCTTTGCCTTCTGTCTAAGATATAACTCACTTGCTAGCTGCAGCCTTTGATAAGTCTTTGGTAACTCCTTCTCCTCTCCTAACAGTGTTGTGTTCATAGGATCAAGTTAGATCTTTTTCTGTCAATCCAATAGTTATTTTTTAGTTTGTTCTGCACCGAGTACTACTTCATTAAAGGAAGATCTATTTAGCTCTATTAGAACTCTTTTCAATCTATTGAGTTTCATCACCAATTGGTACATTTTTGTTCCTGTACTTCTTATCTCCCAACTTCTTTTAACTTTGCTTTGAAAATCTGGTGCTGTTTCACACATTGAGGTACTTGAATGGCCTTCTGGTGCTTGTGTTTTCATCCTCCCAGTGCACCACTGCAGGGAGTGGTCATACAAGCCTTCACTCATAAAGTTTAGTCTGAGGCTGTTAGCTCAATCATCCAATCTGTATTAACCATTACCTTGTCAATCCTACTTATAATTCTGTCTGCACCATTTTTCTTATTTTTCCATGTGTAGAAAGCCCCAGTGGTACTCAACTCTTGAAGACCACAAGATTCAATGCATTGTCTGTAGTCCTTCATTTCTACTATTGTCACAGGGCTGCCAACTCTTTCCTTTCGATTTAGGTTACTATTAAAGTCTCCCATGACTGCCCATGGACATCGTATTTGAGTGAACAGATCTTCCAGATCCCTCCACAATACCCTTCTCAATGCCATGTCATTATAGGCATATACTATTGTGAGGCAATATTGCTTACTAGTCCCTCTATGTTTGACTATACAATGGATGCACTGATCAATTGTTTTCACTATACTAACATCATATATTGTTGGTTTCCACACCACCCAGATCATACCTCTATTATGTTGAGCTAGATTTGTTGTAAAAGTCCACCCATTACAAATATTAAAAGTAGCTTTGTGTGCTTTAGCTCTCTTAATCTTAGTCTCCAGGAGTCCAAATAGGCCTACCCTACAATTGTGCATAAACAGATTAACTTTGCTCTGTTTTGCCAGCCTATTTAGACCCCTTACATTTCAAAAGCCTATCCTATCAATTAGGAGGGGGGCTTGCCCCATACCTACCAAGTCTTGGTCCTGTATCCCCTAGGTCCTCTTTGGGGTCGGAGGTACTAGGTTTTAGTCTTGCTGCTTCATTTCCCTGATGCTTTCACAATACTTTAAATGTGTTCTTGGTACTGATCACCATGGCTCTATTGATATATCCATTCCTAGGTCCCTTTCTGCCTTTATCACCCTTACTTGCTCTTGATTCTTGAAGGTTACTCCCCACTTCTACTCTCTTCTCTGCTGGCCTTGTGGTAATGGTTTTTGTACTGCGTTATTTCTTTGTTGCACCTCCTCTATTTGTTTTCCTTTCTTAGTTATCTCCTCTTTATGTAGTTTCCTGCAGTCCTTTAGTTCATGTCTAAAATTTTTACACTTTGGCACAAGATGGGCTTCCATTCATACTCTACATCTTGTTCTATGATTTTTCCCTGTTCATTCTCAAAAAGAACAGAGGTTAGATACTTCTGTCTGAGTGAAATTTCCACTAGAACTCGTGCAAATGCTAGTCTCTCATTGTTAGTTGTTGTCCTATCTTCTTTGAGAGGTTTGCCTACCATTCCAGCAATTTTTGTCAGTGCTACTTTACCCCAATATTTGATATCCAGTCCCCTTAGTCGAATCCACACATGGATTTTATCCACTTGCTCTTTGCTTACATCAATGCCTCGTTCCCTTACAATGACTGGCTTTTTATCAAATATCTGGACTCCTCCTTCTACTGCGTTGACTCTGTTTTCCTCTGAATGAAATCCTACCAGAAAAACCCTTCTATTCTCTTGAGCAACTTTGTATATACCCAGTGATCCCCAAATTCTTCTAAAGTAGCCATCAATCACTGGTAGTGGAGGATTTGATCTCAATACATAACATATAACAGTCGACTTCCAGTATACTATTTCATCTTTAATATCTTCCGTTGTTATTTTGACATTCTCCTTACTAGCTTCATCTCTAGTTAGATCTAGTCCTTCAACTTCCGGGATGGACCTACTATCTTACTCCATGAGTGAGCTTTGCATTTCTCTGTGGCCCTAGGGTTTTTGTTGGTACCAATTTCCCCTGCACTTTCGTCTTCCACCCTGTCTGCCCAAAACAGTCTTCTCTGGTCAATTGTTGTGGAAGTTGAATCTACTCTTATTGGGGAACTCATTGCCGGAGTCTTCGAGGAGAACACCTAGCTTAACCCTAGTGGAACACTTCCTTATATAAAATTGATATTCTGACTTTTCTTTGCATATGCTGATTGCGGAGCATTTCTTTTGCTTGGATTGTTACTGGGATTACTCCCCTGAACTGGTTGCCCTCTCCCTCCGTTCTTCGTTTGCCTCGTCCTTCAGTTGAAACTGAGAGAAAAAGTCATGCTAGAGAAAAGAGCTCCAGAAATCCATTTGCTATTAAGTAATTATTCGTAACAGATGAAATTAATAATCTCGAAAATGAAATAAACCATATACTACTATTCTCTTTGTTCCACTTTTATGTGGCAATATTTTTTGTAGTCAGTTCCAAAAGAATGATAGCTTTTTAATTTTTGAAACAACATAACTTTAAAGTTTAAATTTTTTACTTTCAATTATTATGGATCATAAGCTTCAAAAGTCTTTCTTTTTATATTTTTAACTCCATATCTATTGAAACTTTACCATATAAAATTGAAATATAAGGAGTACAACATGTTCATATAATATATCGACTAATAAAATAGTGGAAAATCTTTTATACAATCAATATATATAAGTTTAATCCAAATAACTTATAGTTTCGTCGCAAAGATTCCAAAAATACTTTCAGATTTCTTCTTGGTTTGGTACGACATATGTTCAATGTCTTGAATGTCACTAGGTAACCAACATATACAATGACAATGTCGGGACATGAGTGTTCGATCGTAAAACGACCTATTGAACGTTCGATGATACCTTGTTTCGACTTGAACTATGCAATCATGAGATCTCTCTTGATCCTTGCGGTATGTGCTTGACGGCCTCTGTAAGATGCTCACTTGGGACTTATCCTTTGTCAGTTTCATTGTACTTAACATTATTTTCGCTTTTCCATTCTTTTTATCATTTTCCTTAACCAAAAAAACTTATTATTAGTATATGTTTTAAGGGAAATAGTTTAAGTTCTAGACACTAAGTATAAAAGATATATATACCATCATATTATTTAAAATGTAATTTCTTATTAAAGCTATTTTCTTTAGTATACTAGTATTAATTGGTAACCTAGAATAAATTGTAAGCAATTTATTATAAGTAACATGTTAGGTTACATTAATAATATAAGAAATTATTTACACTATCAATACATTTAACTTAAATCCAAAGAAAAATATAAATAAAGAAAAAAAAAAACTCCGCTCCAGATGGCATAAACTGCCTAGCAAATACATACACCAGTATATACATCTGTCACTAAGCCAGAGATAGTTTTGCTTTATATATAGTTTGTAACGCCTCCATCATTTGCACTCATGCAAAAAAAAAACAGCAATTTTTTTTTTCCATTCTTGTTCTTCCTCGTAGAAAAAGAAAAGAAATCTTGAAAATACAAATATGGTGGTTTCTTCTAAACCAATTCATGAAAATTCTTCTCACATTAAAACGTGCAAACCTTATACCTCTGATGATAATATTCCAGTGATAGACATGTTAGACCCTCAAGCTAAATTCCATATTACAAAAGCATGTCAAGAATTTGGATTTTTTAAGGTTGTCAATCATGATGTTCCTAAAGAAGCAATCACGAAATTAGAAGGTGAAGCTTTTAAGTTCTTTAATTTGACGCAGTGTGAGAAGGACAAAGCTGGTCCTGCTAATCCTTTTGGTTATGGTAACAAAAGAATAGGCTCAAATGGTGATGTTGGTTGGCTTGAATATCTTCTCTTTACTACAAATTCTGAACTCATTTCAGAGAAATCCGTTGATATTCCTGGAAATTCTCACCTTTTCTGGTAAGAGCAACAAATTCTTGTTTTATGACAAAACCAAGGACGTGTTTTCTACTACTATTTTTCCTTTTACCAAACTATGCTATTGTGACTCTTTTCATTCTACAAGCAACATTGATTGGAATAGCTCAATTTTCCATAAGTCATTTATTCCTATATTCACTTATTCGACTTTCTTGAGTTACTCTATGCTGGACAAATTCAGTTCATATTTAATGTGTGTCCATGTGTTTGGCCATGACTTTACTTGAGAACACTGCGTTATTATTTGCAAGTTGAAGTATACAAAATACTGAATTTTGGGTATTTAAAGTATCAATGAAATAATTAAATAACTTGTCTGAATAATATTTTAAGTGAAATTATAATGATTTTTACTCACAAAATTTAAAAATATTTTCGAGTGAAACTCATGTTAAAACAGTACAACTACAACATTAAATACCTTTCTTAAAAATAAAAAAAAATTCAACTTCAAATACTAATTTTCAATTTCAACCAGATATCATGCACACACACCTACTCTTTCCTTTTTCCTTTTTAGACAGTTCGAAAAAGAATTATATTTTCAATAATGTGATGATTTATATATAGCCAAATAAACACCATTTCTTTTATTTCTTCTCTAACTTTCTTTTCCTTTGTGTTTGTATACAGGTGTGCAGTCAATGAATATGTGTCAGCAGTTAGAAATATAGCATGTCTTGTGCTGGAAATGATAGCAGAAGGATTAAAAATTGAACCAAAAAATGTGCTAAGTAAGCTGCTAAGGGATCAAAAGAGTGACTCTTGTTTTAGGCTAAATCACTATCGACCATGCACACAACTTGAAGCATTGAGTGGAGGTTTGATTGGTTTTGGAGAGCATACAGACCCACAAGTAATATCAGTGATAAGGTCTAATAACACAACTGGTTTGCAAATCTGTCTCAGAGATGGGACATGGGTCTCAATCCCACCTGATCGCTACTCCTTTTTCATCATTGTTGGTGATTCCTTGCAGGTAATAAAACTAAACATTTCATTTCTATAAACTAGACAATCCCCAATAAATTAATCACCAAATGTATTTTTAATAGGTGTGCGTCAACTTTCACAACTTACATTCTAGTGATACTAGCAAAATTATAAGGGCACTCTAAGGCACAAGCATCTCGCATTCATGCAAGGTTTTAAGGAAAGATTGCACTAAAGGGTTGATGTAGGTAGTCTACTCTAATACAACCGTTAATGACTGCTTTCGCGGTTCGAAACTCATGACGTATAAGTCACAAAATAACCTTTTACAACTTATAGAGTCTAGTGGTACCAATACTAGAAGTCTTTCACAATAAATATATGTTCAATTCTCACTATTTGCCGTCCTTTTATGATCCTTACAAACATTGTAATCGTACAAGTGGAGTCTGAGGAAGATAGTATGTACACAACCTTTTTTTTACCTTATAAAGGTGAAAAGGTTGTTTCTGATAGACCTTCGACTCGCTGTACACCATCATTTTCTTATCCTTGTGTAATAAAAAGAATTTGAAATAAAACAATAATAAAATGTCTTCGCTTTTCATGATTTTTTAATCCTAGAAAATGTTTCTGTTTCTTTTTTCCTTTCCTCTCTACGTGGATTTAAGCTAGCATTTGGACATAGATTTGATTGAAACTTGAAAAAAAAAAATTGAAGTTGTGTTGAAAAACAATTTTTAAAGTTGAAGTTGTGTTGAACATACATTTTATTTGAAGAAAAGTTGAATTTTTGTCTGTGGAAGAAAAATTTTACTCAAAAACTGTAAGGGAACTTGAAATTTTTTCCCAAAACATGATTATATCTACTAAACAAACATTGTTTTAGAAAATAAACTGAAAAAATGAAGCCAAATTTGTTCTTCCTTGCTTATTCTTTACATCCCAAGTCTATGACGGTTTAGTTTCTTTCTTTTCCGTCTTACAATAATTATTGCTTTCAATTTTTATGCACTAACAAAAGCAAAAAAATATATATACAATCAGATTATTTATATGACAATTACAAGTAAATATCTATATATGCACAAATATTTTTAAATGGTATAAATAGTAGTAATCTTCTATAATTGGTTAACTTCATTGATTTGGTAAAACACTTTTAATGGTATCCGTGTATAACTTAAATACATAACAATAAACTACATATATATATATATATATATATATATATATATATATACCTTATTACTAATAGGGATTATTCTCATTGAAATTTTGGATTATTTTAACTTTTGTTTGTCTGTAATTTGATGGGCAGGTAATGACTAATGGGAGATTTAGGAGTGTAAGGCACAGAGTGTTGGCAAACAGTTTGAAATCAAGGTTGTCAATGATCTATTTTGGTGGACCACAGTTGAGTGCAAAAATAGCACCTTTATCTTGTTTAATGGAGGAAGGAGAAGAAAGTTTGTACAAGGAATTTACATGGGGTGAATATAAGAAATCAGCCTACTTGACAAGGTTGGGTGATAATAGGCTAGGACTGTTTGAGAAGAAAATTAAAATACGATATGGTCATAATTTGCTAATTTAGGAAAGATATTTTAAGATTTTGTCATCCAATAGACAGGTCTGGAAAGATTTTGGCCTTGGTTGGAACCCCAAGGTAGGAGAAACCAAGATTTTGTTTTGTTGTTAATTTCATCACCTAGCCACTTCTTTTGTGTGTGTGTTTTGAAAAAAAGATACCCCTGTATACTACTATAATAAATGTATCATGTAATCATCATCGTGTCGTGTAGTTTGTTGGTTTATGTTCCTGTAGTTTGTTTCTTGTTCTCGGTGAAATATTAAATGATATGGTGATTGCATTTTTTTTTTTAACTCCAATTCTAATATGGACAAAGTTTGGGGATTTTGCCCAATTACCATAAGATGTGTAATGAGGAATCGATTTACATGTATTGTTCTCGTTCTTTGTGATACCAAATAAATGATAAAAAAATTAATTATTGTATTTCGTCAAGAAAAATAGAGATCATTTGTTAACAAGTCTGGGAATTTCAATTTAGAAAAATGTTATTTTTGGTAGCTCTCAATTTATCTAGAAGAAGAAAGTAAAAAAAATTTAAAAAAAAAAAAAAAAGAAGAAAAAAGAAGATGAGCATTGAGGAGAAGATATGGCGAGCTTGAGGGGATGGGGAAGGAGGTGCGGTCAGCAGAAGGAGAAAGGACTAGGGTGTCATTGAATAATACACATATTAGCGGGCCCACAGTCTTTTATTTTAAAAAATTTACACGCCTTTAGGATTTTTTTCTTTTTTTCTTTTTTGTTACGTCAGCATTAAAGGTGATATTTATTCCACTTCAAACAAGAATAAGACTGTTTTCTGAACAAGTTTATGGAAAACTTATGTATTTTGCCTTTACTAAACTATGTTAATTCATAGGTATGTGGAAATGCCGATCCATGAGTTGTTTTTGCCTTGAACATCTAAGTTCTTGTCAGCGTGGTTATTAGTGAAAGGCTCACCTCATAAGCATGTGATGAGAGAGGGCACTAGCTAGGGTTATGCAAAACATATTTTCATTTGAGTTTGTTTATACTGTTGTATTTATGTTTTGACTTGCTCTACTCGCTCTATAAACGTTTGGATAGTATTGGTTGAAATTTGAAACTAATGAATACTTGAAAATTGAAGTTGGAAAAAAGTATTTAAAAGTATATTCAATACATAATTATTTCTTATATGTTTTTTTTCCATATTGATAGTATTCGATATTTGTACCGAGACCTCGAGTAATCTAGATCTGTGGCGATCTTGCGTCGGGCCTATTAAAAAGAGAAATGCTCGTTCTCAAGATACTCGACCGCAAGACTTTGATTAAGACAAGGAAGAATCTTATTCATTCCATCACAACCTTGATAGTAATTAGTAGCGTATCAAAGCATATATGCTTAAAATGCCAGTTCGTTGGATTCATAGGGTGCGTTAAAAGGATAGGAGGCAAGTTTCTTGCTTCAAGTGGCAGTGCGGCAGCGATTCTTGGAACCATCAAATAAGAAAAACCTTGTGGATAAAACAAGTAAAATTCCATACTTGAGAAAAATCCTGAAAAGTTCATCCTGATATTTCAAAGTGCCACTAGATTCCCTAAATGTTTGAGAGTATAAAATATTCCTACTACATAAAACCAGAAGAGGAATTGCTCCAATCTAGAAATTTATCTTCCCAAATTCAAGAAAAAGGTTTAACGGCACAACGATCTGGATTCAAAATATCGTGGCAGGAGAAGAATTATGCCACTCAACCATATATATTACAAGTTTGTGCAACCTTAAAGTTACTAGGTTATATAATATGTATAGTAACTAGTTTTTTGTTTTAAAGCATTTAACTTGGTTTTGAGAAACATTGAGGTGTAGGCAGACACATGCCCTCGACGATATTGTAACACGCATCATGTTTAAGGCGGAACATCGGGTTCCTCCATTTTGGCCACTAAACCAAGAATCTCTGTTACATCATATCGAACTGCTAGCTGGCCAAGTATATTAGCTGAAATCGGTGATGTTCACAAGATATAGGCGTTGGTCTAGCTATATTTTGTGACTAAAGAGAAAAGGGTCAAATTTGTTCTGTGTTATTGGTATTTGTCTTAAAGCATGTATATATTTATATGTATATTGCTTCACATTTTACTCATGTTTCGTGTTTCGGATGTGTAATGTAATGATTTATGTTATTTTGTTGTATTTATATATATAGGAATCATTCAAAGACAATGTGAGATAAAGGTGCGTGAGTTTAAGCAAAAAGGGAATGAAATGGGAAAAATGCCACAAGTAGCGGCCAGGCTAGCGTGGGGCAGAAGTTAGACCTTAAATTTTCCCAACGCCAGGGCTAGCGCACCATGCTACCCTGGGCGCTGGTGACAGAAATTTCTCCTACCTCGACCAGGACAAGGTTAGTTTGATCCAAGACACCCCCAACTCGTATAAAAGCAAGGCTAAACCTATTTTGTGAGGGGAGACACCACCTTGAGAGGAAAATACACGCGTGGAACACTTAGGAGCAAGTATTCTCAGTTTTTCTTCATCTGTCTTAGTACTCTCAAATATTAAATCAAAATAAGGAGAAAGAGAAAGGTGGGTATGGGGAAGACATCACTTATTTGGATCCACCTCTTTGCTTCAGTTATTTGGATCCACCCGTTTGCCTTTTTTTTTACTTATTTTATTTTTTATTCTTATTTTAATGATTTTTTCTGGTTCAAAATGCCCATATTCACGCTCATTATCCGCGTGAATTACACCCACTTTGTCCAGCTCAACCATTAATTTGCCACATGTGCTTGGTCAACGGTCAGAGGAGTTTAAATAATAGACTTTGATCAAGTTAAAGTGTCTAGGTGAAAACAAGTGAAGTTTGGGGACCAGCATGACAAAGTGAGACAAGTATATGTGCCATTTAGGCCATATAATTTTTGCTACTATATAGTTGTTTCTTCATTTTTGTGATTAATTGCTTAATTGTCTGACCACCAGTTAGGTTCTATTTACTATCTATGCTATGCTTGGGAAAACCACGTCTAGATTAGAGAAGAGTTGAAGAGGGCATGATCTTAACTGTGAGTGGAGGACGAATTTGTGGTTAAGATAGAAATATACCTAGTCACAATGATCAATTGAATATCGTAAACTTAATGTGTTCTTAATAAATTTATTCCATAGGAATATAAACGTTAATCTATTCTGAATAGGCGAGTAGTAATTCGGGAGAACACTACGAAAGCAATTACTCGATTAATTAGGAACCATTAACGAATTGTATGAAAATGAGAGTTAATTAGAACATAATATAATTGTTAAATCAATCACAACTCTGAAATATTCATCTCTATTGATACACACCAATTATTTTGCTGCTTGATTAATTAATTACTTATTAAAACCATTGCTTAGTATAATCATACTTTTGAACTCTGATTGAATCGACTGAATAATAATCTTGGTGAAAAGCGGGTAGTTAAAATAAGTCTCTGTAGTTACTAACAATATTTTTTTCATTAAAAAAGGAAAAAAATTATGACTTTTCTTACTAATGACAAAAATCATTTTCTTTACCACTCTTGACTTTTGAGTTTATATATGTTTTACTTACTCTTTTTGGAATCAAAAATAACAGGGCGTCATGGAAGCTAATAGTTAAAAAAACTTGGACCGCGATAAATCAGACACAGAAAAATATACTAAAATATGGTCTGGTTAACTGGCCTTGTTTGCCCTTAAAATGGATAACAATTAAATTTGTACGTGATTTTAAAGATATGTGGATTGATTCAACACAAGTAATAAAAAATGTTAGATAAACGAATCAAAGATAAAATAAATAACTAAACCAGTTGTGGCGTTAATTCCGGGCTCAGATTGAAGCTTAACAATAGTCCTGGCCTCGACCGGACCCTCTATTCGGAGCCAACTGTGTATGAAAAACAATGATTAAAATAAAAAATTCTCAATAACTAGAAAGTAGAGAAACAAGTTTATATTGCTTTGATATGTGTGTTACAATATCTATTAAATGAAAAAGCTTTCCCTTTATATCTTAGGAGAGTTTCATCTCTAGTACAACTCTAAAAAAGGTAAAAAAAATCCTCATTTCTTGCCAATTATTGATATGCAATCGATGTCGTGCGAGATTCACTGTGATATTCGGTTGGACGCGGATATCATGGCTTTCTGTTAGTCGTGTGTAACCATTTGTAATGCTTTCCAAGGTTTAGGAGCTCGCTCTATGTCTAGGGAATGTTGCCTTGCCAGACCCGGTGGCGAGCATTCCATTCGACCCCTGGTACGAGAAGTCCCTGGCTTCTATTCTGATCCCATGCAGTCATGTACCAGTTTTGTTTAACCCACCGGGAAATCGGGGTATGTGTTACCCTCGTTTTTACCCGTATATTGATAGTCCCCTCATTTCCTAGATAGTAGGTTTGCCGAAACGATGGGAAACGATAGATGTTCCCAGGTTCCTTCCTTTGTACATTACAACCAAGACAATGAAGGAGCCGAAACGTCCCATAAGTCGCGTTGTTATGACTTCAGACACGTGTCAACCATCGACTGGTCGCCTCCGAATATGAAACGCCGCGTACTGATTATGTTTTCTCCTGTAAAAGCTTTTACCTTTTGTACCTTTTTCACTTTCCGATATAGCTCTTATCTTCGAATTCCCTAGCAACTTCCAACTCTTTTAAATCTTCATCTTTTTACCTTTAACCTTCAAATCTTCATAATTATTCTTAAGTTTCTACCTAGATCTTCATCCTACCTTCAAACCTTCATGCATTTTCTTGGCCCAGAGCCTCATATCTTCACTCTCAAACTTCAAATCTTCATAAACTCTTTCCAAATCTTCACATATTTCCCAGATTTACGATGGCCAAGACTCCCAAATCAGCTCCTCAGTAGGCTGCCTCTTCATCTTCTCACCCGGTCATAGGTACCGAGGCAGTCGTCCCCGAAGTGGTTGTTCTCGAGACGGTTGCTCCCGAGGTGGCTGCTCCCTAAGTGTTTGCCGTTGAAGCAGCCCCAAAGCCCCCAATGAAAAGTTTTATTCCCGGAGGCTGTTCAATATTAGACGACTTCAAAGTTGAGAAGACCTCATCCAAACAAGGCCGAGGTAAAAAAAGGGGGCATCGAGATATATATGTGTTGATACCCAATTTTTCTCTATGATATTTTTAAAATTGCATATATACCTTCAAAACTATGCATTAGCATCGATTAACATTTTTCCATAATTTCTGCATTTTTTAAGGTTTTTAATTAACTTACCCCAGTATTTTATTTGTATAAATAATTACTAACTGCATTACAAATGACTTTATAATAATTTCATGGTTTAAGTTTGCTATGTATATTTATATTGAGCTTAAATTATTTCACAAATAGCCACATTTACAGTTCTTAGGTTATAATTGCAATAACTTTGTAATTATAGCCTATGCATGCATTATTATATTATTTTGCCAGAAAATAGCTTGGTGTATTTTTAAAATAGTGAGTAATTATTTTAAAGCATTTCTATGCATAAAATTTATTTATTTTATAATATGTTAATTATTTTTATCAATTATTTAGGTATTTGACAAATATCCCTTTTTTATTTCAGACTTAACCCTTTTAATACCAGCCCAATCTGTGTACACCCGAACCAATAACCCCGTTTAATCGTGGCCGTTTATCCTTTTGATCAACGGTCCACGATTAAACTTGCCTTATTAATCCCTAACCAGCCCTAACCCTTCCCATTCCTCTCATTCCACCGTCACCCGTTCCTTCACCCCTCCAATTCTCTCTCAACTCACCCTAACCCTAATCGCCGTCACCGGCGAGCATCTCCCTTCTATGGTGTTTCCGTGCATTCTCCGACCACTAATGGTCTCCTATACTCTCTGGCTCTTTGATTTTATGAGTCCTTAGAATAATCTCGTGGAGATTCAACCTTGTTCTTGCCTAAAAGTTGTCTACTGGCCTGTCTCAGGCCACTTTCGTTTGTGAGTATGGGTTTTCTCTTGCTTTTAGTATGAATCCATGGGTTTTTGACCGATTCTCTTCATCTCTGTTATTTTCTGAAAACCCTAGTTTCACTACTGTTCAATTCTTCTCAGGTCTTTATAGATATGAGGTGATTCGAGTATTATTAGGTGTTTTTCTTTAAAGATCTCTTGTTTTAATTAACTATTTCGATTTTAGTCACTCTTTCTAAAACTAGGGTTTATCCCGGACTTTTCTTCAAAGATTTTTCTAAATTCTCAATGTTTAATTAATTGTTTCTTCACTATCTTGACTAATTTTTGCATGTGTGCTCAAACCCTAGACGATTCTGTGTGATATACTGATTTCTTCAAAAAAATTTCAATATTTTGGTTATGTCTGTGAACCAATCGTATTAGTTTATTTCATTTTTGGGACTTAAATATTTTTCTTGTTAAATCTAGTATTCTTTGGAATTTTTCCATAATTAATCTCTATTGATGATTCGAACCAACTTTTCTTATTAAATCCGGTATTTCTATGAGGTTTTACTTAATTGATTTCTATTTAGGGAATCTGAATAACCCTTTCCTATAAAATCAATATTCTTTGAAGATTTTACTGATTGATTCCTATTAAATGTCCTGTTAAAATCAGTGTGTGCTAAAATTTTATTTGTTTCTTTATTTGTGCCCTTAATTGATCATACTTGCCTTAATAAGTTATCAGTTTGATTTTGGGATTTATGCTGATTCCCTATATGGTATGATTTTGAGTCCTTACCTTAATTGAACCCCCTGTTGTGACCGTTGATTGATTACCCCCAATTAAGGGGTGTATTCCGGACTCTCCTATGGGAATTGATTCCATAATTGACTAATTGCTTCTAATTTATTGAAATGTGTTTATTTTTTACCTTATTTTGATTTACTCCCTAAATGCTATATATACACTCTTATTCTACCTCTGAAAGAGACGAACAATAGTTCACAAACACACTCACACACTTTGCTCTCATCTCTCTGCTACTTGTGTTTATTGTACTGTCTAGCCGGCTGAAAGCCAAGGCTAGATCTGAATCATGCATAATTTCACCTTCTATTTTTTGCTTCCTTTAACTGGTATGGTCCTATTCCTAATGTCGTTTATTATACTATGAAGGCTGAACCTATGTGCTCTCTCATCTGTTGCTTTACTTTTGTTGAATCCAGGCCTCTTCTGTGTTTCACTTAGCATGTCTACTTCTGTGTTTAACTTTGTATCTTTCTTGTTTATTGCTTTAATCAGCATGTCTATTTCTATGTTTAAGCTTCAATCCTTTCCTGTTTATTTCCTTAAACTAGCATGCTTACTTAGGCATTTAGACTCTTATCCTTCCTGTCCATTGACCTCAATCGGTATAACCACTTATGTGCAATCAAATCCCTATCTTCTCTATGAACTGTTAGCATGACCACCCCTCCATTTAAGTTCTATGTTCTTCCTGTCTACTGCTTTAAGTCAGTATGATTACTTCTGCTATGTGTTCTGGCTCTTTAAACTTATGTGCTTGCTGTCTATTGCTTCTAATTAGCATCACTAGATCCTATTGAGTGCTATAGAAGTTGGCTGTCATAATATGTCAATTTGCTTGGTGTTGATCAGCATGTTTTTATTTTTGATTGGTTTCATGTGTCCTTGGTTAAGGATTTCTATGTTCCTAACCCCTGCTATCCCTTATTTGTGTAGTTGTTTGATCTTAGCATGCTATGCGCCCACCTAGTGTTAACTAATGAACTAAGCTAAATCTGGGTAATATGAATCTTTGTTTAATGAACTAAGCTAAATCTGGGCAATATGAATCTTTGTTTTAACTCTTTGTGACTATGTCTTCTATTTGCTTGCTGAAGCATTTGTTTTCAGAATGCTTCTAAACTTTTTACTTCCAAACTGTTTTCACTTCTGAACTGTTTTCTTCGAACTATTTCTACTCTCCAAACACTACTTCCTCACTCCTACTCTTAGAATTATCTAGGGTCCTGCCCCTCCAGTGTGAGCACTGCCTAAGAGTCCATGAGACTCCTCCGAACTCTAACACACTGGGGTTGGCTCTTCCACACTGCACAAAAATTGTTTTATTTAAAGGAGTCTTGGTGTGAGCATTTCCCGGGGTCCCCGAGGCCCTTGGGAACTTTGACGCATCAGGATACTCTCTTGGACACTATGAGATATTGGTACCTTGGATTCGGTTGAAGGCCTGGTCTTCCAAGTTTATTTTTGGGCCTATCTAGGATCCCTGTAGTATAGCAGTCTCATTTATGTAATTCATTCATTCTTGGCCTGTAATAATAATTCTTGTAAAATAGATATTGGGGATATTAGTAAAAAGGGAGGGATTTTCATATAATTTTTGTGGGGGAAATTGGGTAGAAATCATGCTCTTAGGATCAATTATACAACATCCAACCAACATATTGTGCTCATGTTGAGGAAGAAACAGAGGGGAAGCCTTGGTTCCACGACATCAAAAGGTATCTAACAAAAGGAGAATACCCGGAGCATGCAAACCATACTCAGAAATGCACGCTTCGGAGATTGTCCAATAATTTCTTCCACAGCGAAGGAACCCTATATAGAAGAACTCTTAATTTGGGATATTGAGGTGTGTCAACGCGAAAGAAGCTTCTAAGTTACTAGAAGAGATACATGCCAAAACCTGAGGCCCGCATATGAATGGATTTGTCTTGGCCAAGAGGATACTCAGGGTCGACTATTGCATCCAATATGTTCAAAAATTCTACCAATGTCAAGTGCATGCAGATATGATAAAAGTGCCGCTGAATGAGCTCAATGCAACAAACTCACCTTGGCCATTCGCCGCCTGGGGAATGGATGTCATTGGTCCAATCGAGCCCCCACCTCAAATGGGCATCGGTTCATCTTGGTAGCTATTGATTACTTCACCAAATGGGTCGAAACATCATCTTACAAAGCAGTGACTACGAAGGTTGTGGCAGATTTTGTCCGCGACCGGATTGTTTGTCGGTTCGGAGTTCCAGAATCCACCATCACTAACAATGCCGCCAATATCAATAGTGATATGTTGAAATCCATGTGCGAGACTTCCAAAATCAAGCATAAGAATTCCACAGCATACAGACCTCAAATGAATGGAGCCGTAGAAGCCGCCAACAAAAATATCAAGAAGATACTAAGGAAAATGGTAGAGAATCAAAAACAGTGGCACGGGAAACTACTATTCGCCTTACTGGGATACCGTACCACAATCCGCACATCAACCGGGGCAACACCCTATTTGCTAGTTTATGGTACTGAAGTTGTTATGACCGCCAAAGTAGAGATTCCTTCCTTGAGGATCATACAAGAAGTTGAGCTCAGCGACGCAGAATTGATAAAGAGCCGTTATGAGCATCTATCCCTCATAGACGGAAAAAGGATGAATGCGGTATGTCACAGACAACTTTATCAGAATAGGATGTCCATAGCCTTCAACAAAAGAGTCAAGCCGAGACAATTCACACCGGGGCAGCTAGTGTTGAAGAAGATCTTTCCGCATCAGGATGAAGCCAAAGGGAAATTCTCTCCCAACTAGCAAGGTCCTTACATGATTCACAGAGTATTGACAGGGGAAGCTCTCATACTCGCAGAAATGGACAGAGAAGTATGACAAAAACCAATCAATTCAGATGCAGTCAAGCGATATTATATGTAACTATTTATGTTTGCCGCATATGATGTAATTGAACTATGCTCGACCTGATTCCCGTTTAAGAGGGGATACGTAGGCAGCCCTGTGGGTCCGGTCACAATTCAATAAAAAAATTATTTTCCCCACCATCAGAAACTGGGGCGGAATTTTGAAGAAAACCCTCAAAATTCTGGAGCAAGTTCAGCCAATCACAGCATATACATCAGTCAGAAATGTTTGTCCGTCTAACTGGGGCAGAATTTTGAGGGGGACCCTCAAAATTCTATGGCAGGAGAAGTCGCACTGTCTCGAATCGTGTCACAGTCATTGTTTCATCTAACCAATTTTCTATAAAAACATATTTTGTTTACTATGACTTTGAAAACTACACATGCTTGCTTTCGAAATAATTCTGTTTAGCGAACACTACCCCAGTGATTTGAACAGGATCTTCAGACTGAGCAAAGAAAGTCATGTAAGCCGACGGAGGCACGAACCTACCTCCCCTTTACAGAACTCACGATTTTTCTTTGAATGCAGGAACAAGGAATATGCATGCCTCGAAATCAAAATCTTCATAACAACAATGATACTGAATCCACTTCCAGCTAAGAAATACTCTGCTATCACCTACTATCTATTCTTCTTGCATGAGACTAAGCTCTGTCTCAACCTTGCATGAGGCTAAGCCCTGCCTCCATATTTTCATAAAGGCTAAGCACTGCCTTCCATCTGCATGGGACTAAGCCCTGTCCCAAAGCTTGCATGAGACTAAGCACTGTCTCAAATCCTGCATGAGGATAAGCCCTGCCTCCTCATTTGCATAAGGCTAAGCATTTCCTTCTCCTTGAATGAGACTAAGCACTGTCTCAAATCCTGAATGAGGCTAAGCCCTGCCTCCTCATTTGCATAAGGCTAAGCATTACCTTCTCCTTGCATGAGACTAAGCATCGTCTCAAATCCTGCATGAGGCTAAGCCCTGCCTCCTCATTTGCATAAGGCTAAGCATTGTCTTCTTCTTGCATGAGACTAAGCACTGTCTCAAATCCTGCATGAGGCTAAGCTTTGCCTCCTTATTTGCATAAGGCTAAGCGTTGCCTTCTCCTTGCATGAGACTAAACGCTGTCTCAAATCCTGCATGAGGCTAAGCCGTGCCTCCTCATTTGCATAAGGCTAAGCATTGTCTTCTACTTGCATAGAGACTAAGCTCTATCTCCATATCTGCATAAGGCTAAGCTCTGCCTTCTATCTACATGGGATAAGACCTGTACCGAATCTTGCATGAGACTAAGATCTGTCTCCATATCTTCATAAGGCTAAGCTCTACCTTCCATCTGCATGGGACTAAGGCATGTCCCGAACCTTGAATCAGACTAAGCTATGTCTCCATATTTTTATGAGGCTAAGCCCTGCCTTCATATCTGCATAAGTCTAAGCACTACCTTTCATCTGCATGGGACTAAGCCCTGTCCCGAAATCTTGCATGAGACTAAGCTCTGTCTCCAAACCTGCACGAGGCTAAGCCCTACCTCTCCATTTGCATAAAGCTAAGAATTGCCTTCCATCTACATGGAACTAAGCCCTGTCCTGAATCTTGCATGAGGCTAAGCCCTGCCTCCTATTTGCATAAGGCCAATCATTGCCTTTTTATTTCCCGAGACTAAGAACCGTCTCTCCGGCACTATCTATTTTCTCTTCTTTTGGGCTAAGCTCTGCCCTCAAATTCATACAAGACTAAGCCCTGTCTTGTCGCTCCTAGCATCATGTCTTTGCATATTGTGGGCTGAAATATCGCAACTTTTCCAAAGGCGTCATTGTCTAAAGGCATCATCCTCATAGGCGGAAGACACCATGTCATGGCATGAGGATCTCTCACATTCGCATATCATTATTCAAAGGCGTCATGGTTCGGAGGAATTATTTTCATGGCCCGAGAACACCATTTCATGGCCTGGGAATCCCTCACTAAACAATTCATGCCCCAGGATGTCATGGTCTAAGGACGTCATCCTCAACCGTCCAAAGATAACTCTCATGGTCTGAAGGGAATCTGCATCATGTTTAAATTTTCGCACAAATATATGCTCGTAGTATCTCTGTAATTGCAGGTGACTCGATAAGCAACCGCTACCCCAACAGGAGCAATCCCACGCCAGTTCTTTCAAATCTCTCAAACCATCTCGCTCGATCACAATTGACCATCATATCTTTACCCGACAACTCTTTTCATCCTTCTCGGGTAAAGAGGGGCAGCTGTTGATACCCAATTTTTCCCTATGCTATTTTTAAAATTGCATATATAACTTCAAAACTATGCATTAGCGTCAATTAATATTTTTCCATAATTTCTGCATTTTTTAATGTTTTTAATTAACTTATCCCAGTATTTTTATTTATATAAATAATTACTAACTGCATTACAAATGACTTTATAACAATTTCATGGTTTAATTTTTCTATTTATATTTATATTGAGCTTAAATTATTTCACAAATAGCCACATTTACAGCTCTTAGGTTATAATTGCAATAACTTTGTAATTATAGCCCATGCATGCATTATTACATTATTTTGCCAGAAAATAGCTTGGTGTATTTTTAAAATATTGAGTAATTAGTTTAAAGCATTTCTATGCATGAAAATCATTTTTTTATAATATGTTAATTATTTTTATAAATAATTTTTATCAATTATCTAGGTATTTGACAAATGGCCCTTTTTATTTCAGACTTAACCCTTTTAATACCAGCCAAAACCCCTTTAAGCCCAATCTGTGTACACTCGACCCAATAACCCCGTTTAATCGTGGCCGTTGATCCTTTTGATCAACGTTTCACGATTAAACTTGCCTTATTAATCCCTAACCATTCCCATTCGTCTCATTCCGCCGTCACCCGTTCCCTCACCCCTCCAATTCTCTCTCAACTCACCCTAACCCTAATCGCCATAACCGGTTAGAAGCTCCTTTCTATGGTGTTTCCGTGCATTCTCCGACCACTACTGGTCTCCTATACTCCTGGCTCATTGATTTTATGAGTCCTTAGAAGAATCTCGTGGAGATTCAACCTTGTTCTTGCCTAAAAGTTGTCTACTGGCTTGTCTCAGGCTACTTTCATTTGTGAGTATGAATTTCCTCTTGCTTTTAGTATGAATCCATGGGTTTTTGACCGATTCTCTTCAACTCTGTTATTTTCTGAAAACTCTAGTTTCACTACTGTCCAATTCTTCTCAGATCTTTATAGATCTGAGGTGATTCGAGTATTATTAGGTGTTTTTCTTTAAAGATATATTGTTTTAATTAACTATTTCGATTTTAGTTACTCTTTCAAAAACTAGGGTTCATCCCAGACTTTTCTTCAAAGATTTTTCTAACTTCTCAATGTTTAATTAATTGTTTCTTTACTATCTTGACTAATTTTCGCATGTGTGCTCAAACCCTAGACGATTCTGTATGATATACTGATTTCTTCAATTTTGTTTCAGTATTTTGGTTATGTTAGTGAACCAGTCATATTAATTTATCCATTTTTGGGACTTAAATATTTTCCCTGTTAAATCCAGTATTCTTTGGGATTTTTGCCTAATTGATCTCTATTGATGATTCGAACTAGCTTTTCTTATTAAATCCGGTATTTCTGTGAGGTTTTACTTAATTGATTTCTATTTAGGGAATCTGAATAACCCTTTCCTATAAAATCAGTATTCTTTGAAGATTTTACTGATTGATTCCTATTAAATTTCTTGTTAAAATCAGTGTGTGCTAAAATTTTATTTGTTTCTTTATTTGCGACCTTAATTAATCATACTTGCCTTAATTAGTTTCAGTATAGTTTTGGGATTTCTACTGACTCCCTATATGGTATGATTTTGAGTCCTTACCTCAATTGAACCCCCTGTTGTGATCGTTAATTGATTACCCCCAATTAAGGGGTCTATTCCGGACTCTCCTATAGGAATTGATTCCATAATTGATTAATTGATTATAATTGATTGAACTGTGTTTATTTTTACCTTATTTTCATTTACTCCCTAAATTCTATATATACACTCTTATTCTACCTCTGAAAGAGACGGACAATAGTTCACAAACACACTCACACACTTTGCTCTCATCTCTCTGCTACTTGTGTTCGTTGTACTGTCTAGCCGGCTAAAAGCCAAGGCTAGATCACTGAATCCTGCATACTTTCACCTTCTATTTTTTGCTTCCTTTAACTGGTATGATCCTATTCCTAATGTCGTTTATTATACTATGAAGCCTGAACCTATGTGCTCTCTCATATGTTGCTTTACTTTTGTTGAATCCATGCCTCTTATGTATTTCACTTAGCATGTCTACTTCTATATTTAACTCTGTATCTTTCTTGTTTATTTCTTTAATAAGCATGTCTATTTCTGTATTTAAGCTTCAATCCTTTCCTGTTTATTTCCTTAAACCAGCATGCTTAGGCATTTAGACTCTTATCCTTCATGTCCATTGACCTCAACTGGTATAACCACTTCTATGCAATCAAATCCCTATCCTCTCTATGAATTGCTAGCATGACCACCCCTCAATTTAAGTTCTATGTTCTTCCTGTCTACTGCTTTAAGTCAGTATGATTACTTATTCTATGTGCTCTGGCTCTTTAAATTAATGTGTTTACTGTCTATTGCTTCTAATTAGCATCACTAGATCCTGTTTGTGTGCTATGGAAGTTGGCTGTCATAATATGTCAATTTGCTTGGTGTTGATCAGCATGTTTTTGTTTTTGATTGGTTTCATGTGTCCTTGGTTAAGGATTTCTATGTTCCTAACCCCCGCTACCCCTTATTTGTGTATTTTTTTTATCTCAGCATGCTATGCGCCCACCTAGTGTTAACTAATGGACTAAGCTAAATCTGGGCAATATGAATCTTTGCTTTAACTCTTTGTGACTATTTCTGCTATTTGCTTGCTGAAGCCTTTGTTTTCAGAATGCTTCTAAACTGTTTTCACTTCCAAACTGTTTTCACTTCTAAACTGTTTTCTTCGAACTATTTCTACTCTCCAAACACTACTTTTTCACTCCTACTCTTAGAATTGTCTAGGGTCCTGCCCCTCCAGTGTGAGCACTGCCTCGGAGTCCATGAGACTCCTCCAAACACTGACACACTGGGGCTGGCTCTTCCACACTACACAAAAACTATTTTCTTTAAAGGAGTCTCGGTGTGAGCATTTCCCGGGGTCCCTGAGGCCTTTGGGAACTTTGACTCACCAGGATACTCTCTTGGACATTATGAGATATTGGTACCTTGGATTCGGTTGAAGGCCTGGTCCTCCAGGTTTATTTTTGGGCCTATCCAGGCTCCCTATAGTATAACAGTCTCATTTCTGCAATTTATTCATTCTTGACCTCTAATAGTAATTCTTGTAAAACAAATATTGGGGATATTAGTAAAAAGGGAGGAATTTTCATATAATTTTTGTGGGGGAAATTGGGTAGAAATCATGCTCTTAGGATTACTATGACTATTTTCTTGCATGAAAATCATTATCTTAGGACCATTTGTGCATTAGAAAAACAATTCTTATAGGTGCATCATATCATTTGTCCTAAACTTCTGCTTTATAAAGTTCTGCATACTCATGTCTGCTTAGAAATCCTGTCACTAGGTTTTAATTAATTTTGCCTGATAATCATGTTCATAAAGTTCTCCTATGTGCATTAGAAACCATGTTTTAGGACTTTTATTGCACTCGCCTAAATACCACGCCTATGTCTTGATAGTATAAAAGGCAGTCCCAACACCTAGATATCATGCTTATAGAGATAAATATATAAAACCAGTTCTGTAACGTTTGATGTTATTTTTCAACTCCTAGACATCATTCCTATAGGACATAATGAACTCAAACTGCCTGTTTAAAATCGCTTGTTAGTATTAAGACTCTGATTAACAATTAGATATCATGTTCCACGCCCAGGCAATCCTGTAGGATAATTGAAATCTTACAAACTGTAAAACTATGTTTTGTTTACTTGCGAACTGCCTAGATTCAACAGATTCTAAAATCAGTAGGCAAACTGGTTAGGTTTCTATCACTTCGCCTTAACACAATGCTACATATTCTCTGCTTTTCATGCTCACCTAGATATCCTGTTCTAGGACCTTTCTGAAACATCTGAAATCTTGTTGTTTGAGACGTGCTAATTATCTTTTTATTTATGGAGGTAAACATGAGCCCCTTAATTGTTCTTTTACTTGACAGTCCTATATGTTCTTTGTTTTCGCTTAGATTTTCTCCTTTAAACACCTTAGGAGAGTCTCATTTAAATCAGAGTCCTAAACACCTCCATGGCCATAAGGAAGAGACGGGTAATGCACGCATAGGGTTCGTTTAATTAGAACCGCTTATAATCACTAGGGGGGGCGCGACACCCGGATTCCCGTTGCAAAAGAAAACGAGTTGACCCAAAGCATGTCGAAACCCGGATTCCCGTTGCAAAGAGGGGAAAAAGAGGGGCGCGACAACATGCTCTATCATCGAAGATACCCTTCCCATTGTCCGAGAGGACTGTAACTGGGGAGGTAAGGACGTGGTAGTCCCCGGGCATGAGGAAGATATCACCACTCATGTGGAGGGGTATTTAAGTATTTACATTTGTTCTTTCACATTGGGGCCGGTAGACTCAGTTATTTTGGACTTCTACAAGAAATACGAGGTGTGACTTGGGAAAGTCCACTCATATCTTTGTAAGATCATGATCCTCCTCCGTTACTTTGTGAATAACTCAGAGTCTCCTCAGTTCACCCTCTACCACCTGCTCTATCTATACAGTCCCCGAATTTTCCGAGAGGGACTAATCAAGCTCACTCGCTGGGCCAGCAAGGCTCCCTTTTCGAGCATTGACGAAGATTGAGACCGAGGATGGAAGGGGCACTTCGTTCGGGTGAAGACTAAATATTTTATCCCTCCTGAGTTTATACCATTCCCCGAGAAGTGGAATGCATCTCATAAGTGTATTCTTTCCTTAAGTGTCTAGTTTTCTTTGTTCCATTTCTCACAGTCAGTATTTGTGACGTGTAGTTGTTGCTCAGGTTCCCAATGCGGTCCCCCAACTCAAGGAGTGGATCAAAGGCATCTGCAAGCAGATGTCGTATTTTGAGAACTTGTGGAACAAGCTTCCGAAGGGCCGATAGGATGCCCGATCACATGGAAGGCTCTTCTTAGAATAGTTACTATTACGCCCCGAACATACATAGCGTTGAACCTTTCTATTTCCTACATAGGTTTTCCTAATACCACTAAACTTAGGCTGCTGAAAAGGAGGGAGGATGCATCCCTATCTATTGATCCCTCCATTATAGGACAACCCGGGGATGTCGTGGAGGAAACGATGAAAAGGAAAAGAAAGTACTCGGGTTCGGAAGAGTCCTAGGTGATAAGAAAGAGGTTAGCCACTCGGGCTCACAAGCCCAAGAAGAATACCAGGTCCTGGGTATTGGGATCCTATTTGCTTTACCAGCTCAGGGATGAGCCTGAAGAAGATGATATCTTTGTTTCCCACGAATTGACTCCTCCCAGTGAGCAGGTGGTGGCCAAGGAAGAGAGCATGAGGTCAATCTCCCTCCGACTCCAGAGGCTGAAATGGAGGCCGGGCTGAGACTTCTCGAGAAGTCGCCTTTTTTCCAAAGGAAGCGACCTGTGTGATAAACAATGTGGAGATGCCCTCCTACATCGAGTCCATTATTGAAGAGGCCTAAGAAGGGAAGGAGAAGTCAAGTGAAGGAGCTCATGGTGCGGACGACCTTGTCCTGTCATTCTTCGATGGCGTGGACATGTCCACATTGGACGAATTTACCAAGTTAGGTGACCTGGAGATCCTGAAGAAGCACATGCCTTCGGAAACTAGCAGACCAAGCTCGAGCCCAAAACTGATGAAGCAGGTTCCTACCCCGAATGTGGACCCCGACCATAAGAGAACAGTCATTATTATGGTCCTGGAAGATGCTCGGGTTATATCTACTCGTGCGGGCATAACCAGTTACCTCCAATGTTTGGTGACTGAAGAGGACCAGGAGAATATGAATGAGATGGGTGCGTCAAGTCTCTTCAACGAGGCTCAGCAGGCAGTGAACTAGGTAAGGAATCAATACTCCTTTGTGGATTCCACTCAGGTTTCAATATCTATTAGTGTTTTTGTTGATTTGTAGGCCTCGGTGATTCACAATGAGAGCTTCCTTAGGTTCCACTCCGAGATCAACCAGCTCGAGTTTGAGTTCAAAGAGCAGGCTTGAAAGAAAGATATGAACAATCTCCTTAGTGAGTAACAAGACGGGGTGATCAAGGACCTTTAGGCCGAGCTGGAAAGGGATAAGAAGGAAGCTTCGACCCTGAGGCCGGAGCATGCCGACCTGGTCGAAGAGGTAAAGGTCTTTAAAGTTAAAAATAAGGAGCTATTCATGGTGTCTAACGCAAAGCCTCGCAGGTCCAACAGAAGATCGACGAACTATGAATCAAGATGAACGAGGTCCAAGCCCTTGCCGATAGGTGGAAGAGGAAAACGGACATGTTGGCTTTGGAGAAGGAAACCGCCAAGGCGAAGCTGGCATCAGTAGAGGTTCACCTCTGGGGGAGAAGGAGAAAACGGACAAGTGGTATCAGCTGAATGATGACCTCTGAGCACAGCTAAGCTCGGCTGTCACGGAGTTGGTCGCCTTCGGTAAGGAATACGAGGCAGTGAAGTAAAATTTGGATACAAGGTCCGCTCGCTGATGAAATGGTGGCCCAATACAAGGTCGATGTGGAGGCAGTCAAAGTCCGCCTGAAGGTAAAGGCCGAATATATGAAGCGACTATCCCAAAGAGAAATCTCGAGGATATCCACGCCCAAGGTTTTTAACTATCACCTAATATCGAAGAAGACAACAAATCCAAGGCCGAGGCAAAGAAGCTTTACGATCCCAAAGGTGCCGAAGGCTCCGAGGGATATGGGGGTTCGGAGGGATCCGAAGGTTCCGACGTCTCTGGCGAAGATTAGGTGTAGATGCCTTAGTACTTTTTAAATTATTTGTCTTATTTGCATTTTTTGTTTATTTGAGGCTATTTTTATTGGGTCTTTGTAAGTATATTCTGGAATATATATATAAATAATTTTCCCTTACTGGCAATTTTAAGTCTTTACTTTACAGGATCTCTTCACAATTTTAATACTTGAAATGCTTCTAATGCCTTAGCATAGAAGCAAATGTAGTTATAGGGGGTCCTATTTTCATAGGTCCAAACAAAGCCTAACTTCGATACAACTTTGTTTTCTCGAGGCATTGCGGTGTAACCAGAAGTTTTTTCAAGATGTTTAAGCGATTATAGATGATGCTTTTATCGAGGATAACCTTTTAGCATGTTTCAATTTCTTATAAAGGCCTTATTTTCTGATTATGAGCTTCAGACGTCTTCGAGCCATTTTTAGGACGGCCGTAGCCTTTTGTATTTGGGCACCACCTAATAGGTTTGGTGCTTCCAGGATTTGATAGCCCGGTGTATCCAAACATTTTTCGAATGGTAGTCCTCGAGTAGGGGTAGCCATTGGGCTTGATAGAAAAATGATAGTCCTCGAGTAGGGGTAGCCCGTGGGCTCTTATAATCCGGAATTTGAGGGGTAAGGAAATGTGTAATAGCAAGGGTTATCTTTCTTTCATTTCTTTGTGTAAAGTACATTACCAAAAGTGCGTAGAAGCTTGTGTTATGACTAAAGTGGACTATGTGGACACGGTTCACACGACTGTTTGTCCCTTACAACGAATCCTAACCACCGAGCCTTAGCTTCTAACATAAAAGGTTTTCTTTTTTCCCTTGCTAAAAACCTTAACTCGAGGGTGATGGCCCACAATATTCGAGGTCGAGCTTGAGAGGGATCGAATATTGTTGATGCGAAATGAACACCCATTGACTCCGATTAGATATCAGCCTTATAATCTAAGTTAGCACGTGTTACTATTTCCTTGTTAAAAACCTTGCCAAAAACCCATTTTGGGATAAATCCCGGTCTAAGGGAAAAATAGTGCAACGCGTGCTTTCAGACCTAATAGTCATATTCATCCTTGGTCGTTAACTGCAAGTGTCAGTCCGGTTCATAATATATTAAAAAGTAATCGAGATCATACCTTAGCAGTAGTACCGCTTTAAGTGCATCACTTTCCAGTTGTTCGGTAGTTTCACACCCGTTTCCTACTTCGAGTTTGTATGAGCCTTTGCCGATAATTCCGACGACTCGATATGGTCCCTCCTAATTCGGTCCCAGCTTTCCCTCGTTCAGGTTCTGGGTGTGTAATGTTACTTTCCTCAACACCTAATCCCCGATCTTGAAGTGTCGGAGGTTGGCTCTTCAGTTGTAGTATCTTTCTATCCACTGTTTCTGGGCAGCCAACTGGACTAGGGAGGCCTCACGCCTTACATCCAGTGGCTCCAGGATCGTTATCATATCGTCTCTATTCGACTCTTCGGTCGCACATTGGAACTTGAGGCTCAGTTCTCCTACTTCGACTGGTATTAAGGCTTCGGCACCGTAGACCAATGAAAATAGGGTGGCCCCGGCACTAGACTTCGAGGTTGTACGATATGCCCATAGGACTTCGGGCAAGATTTCTTTCAATTTCCCTTTGGCATCGGTCAACCTATTTTTTAGGTTTTGAAGTATGGTCTTGTTTGTTAATTCTGCATGTCCTTTCCCACTAGGGTGATATGGTGCTGATAGTATCTTTTTAATATTGTGATATTCAAAAATTTTGTTCACCTTGCTGCCGATGAATTGCTTCCCATTATCACACACGACTTCGTTCGGTATCCCAAATCGACATATTATGTGGCCCCAAATGATGTCAGTGACTTCCTTCTCCCGAACCTTTTCAAACGCTTGGGCCTCGACCCATTTGGAAAATAGTCAGTCGTAAATAGTATGAATTGAGCTTTACCGGGTGCCCATGGTAGGGTACCGACAATCCCCATTTCATAAAACGGCCATTGGGATTGGACCAAGTGTAATAGCTTCCCCGGTTGATGGATCATCGGTGCGTGTCTCTGGCAGCCATCGTATTTTTGTACTAAGTTTTTTGCATCCTTCTCCATTTCGGTCCAATAATAGTCGACCCTGATTAATTTTTCAATCAAAGACTCTGCCCCCAAATGGTTTCCGCAAGTGCCTTCGTGAACTTATCTCAAGGAATACTCGGTATCTCTTGGTCCCAAGCATATGGCTAACGGGCCGTCAAACATTCTTCTAAACAATGCCCCTTAGACCATGCTAAATTTGGTAGCCTTGGTTCGCAGGGCTCTTGATTCTTTTTGGTATGCGGGAAATTTCCTAGTTTTTAAGTAGTCTATATACTTGTTCCTCCAATCCCAGGTCAAACTCATAGAGTTTACTGCCGCATGGTCTTCTTCTATCACTCACTTCATGATTTGTATGACTGTTCCTGAACTGAATTCATCGTCATCAACCGATGATCCTAGGTTAGCCAGAGCGTCAACCTTGCTTTTTTGGTTTTTGGGTATGTGTTGTATATTCCATTCCTTGAATCGATGCAGCGTCACTTATAACTTGTCTAAATACCTTCGCAGTTGTTCCTCTTTTACTTCGAACGTCCCATTGGCTTGATTTACCACGAGGAGGGAATCACACTTAGATTCGACCACCTCAGCCCCAAGTCCTTTAGCTAATTCGAGACCTACAACCATTGCTTCACACTCAGCCTCATTGTTAGTCCATTTCACAGTTCTAAAAGATTGCCTAACTACGTTCCACGTCGGAGGCTTCAACATGATGCCAAGCCCGAACCCCTTTGCGTTCGAAGCACCGACCATAAAAAGGGTCCAAATTCTCGAGGTAGTTCCCAAGGCTAATAATAATTCTCTTTCGACTTCGGGCACTAAGGCTTATGTAATGTCGGTCACGAATTCGGCCAAAATTTGAGATTTCATGGCGGTTCCGGACCGATACTCGATATTGTACCCGCTGATTTCGACAACCCATTTGGCCTACCGGTCCGAGAGCTCAGGCTTGTGCATGATGTTCCTCAGTGGGTAAGAGGTCACAACACGTATGGGATGGCATTGAAAGTACGGTTGTAACTTTCTAGAGGCGCGTAGCAAAGCCAACGTCAATTTTTCCATGTGAGGATACTTGGTTTTGGCCTCGCCTAGAGTTTTACTGACATAGTAAATAGGGAATTGTGTACCTTCCTCTTCCCAGACTAGGACTCCACTTAGCGCCACCTCGAAAACCGCTGAGTAAAGGTACAACCATTCATTCACCTTCGGATTGTGGAGCAGGGGGGCTCAAGAGGTATCATTTGAATACTTCTAAAGCCTATTGGCATTTCGGGGTCCAGGAAAAGTTATTCTTCTTCAACAGGGAGAAAAACCAATGGCTTTTGTCCGAGGACCTCGATATGAACTGGCCCAGGGCGGTTATACCCCCGGTCAGCCTCTGAACGGCCTTGACATTATCCATTACGGTGATGTCTTTTATGGCTTTGATTTTGTCGGACTTGATCTCGATTCCCCAATTAGATACCATGAACTCGAGGAATTTTCTGGATCCGACTCCGAATGCGCACTTCTCCGGGTTCATCTTCATATTGTATCTCTTCAATATGTCAAAGGCAAATGTTTCAAATGGTGCTCTTCTCACAGGGACTTGACTAACATGTCGTCAATATACACTTATATTGATTTACCTATTTGTTCTTCTAACATCTGGTTTACTAAGCATTGATAGGTGGCACCGTCTTTCTTTACTCCGAATTTGGTTGTACCCAGAATAGGCATCGAGAAAACTGAGTATCTCGTGCTCGGCCATTGTGTCTATCATCTGATCGATGTAAGGCGAAGGAAAGAAATCCTTAGGGCATGCCTTGTTCAGATATTTCTAATCCACACACATTCTTAGTTTATTTTTGTTCTTAGTGTCGCCCCCCCCCCCCTTTTCCCTCTCCTTTCGGACTGGTCAGGGTTTTTTACATTATTGGGACAACTCATTTCCTTTTGGGAAAAAGGGTGTAATAAGTTTGAAGAGTCACCACCTAACAAATTAAGGCGCGTTAGGGCACCTACTAGGGGTCATTTATAACACTAATTGTAAAACCAAAGATTGGGTAAGGGCTTGAAATTACTTCAAGAGGAAGGTGTTAGGCACCCCTCAAAGTACACAACTGTGGGTTCCAGCCAAACCTATTTTGTGAATTATTCAAATAGCAAGTAGACAGTCTAAGCACACATATGTAAACAAATAAAGGTCTTAACAGATTAGCAGTCTAAGCACACATATGTAAAGGATAAGGGAGGTCCTAAGTTGTTTATCCTATAGGACCACATCTGTGAAATGCCCGGTAATCACTCCTCAATGAGGGGCTACACGTTGCATTAGATCACAGGTCATCATCCTTTTCAACCCATTATCCCCCCCTTAGCGGTTTATTAAACGAGTTTTGTTTAACGAGCTCTAAGAGTGTTGTTACCCTTCCCTTCCTTGTAGTCCTGGGGGAGTTTAGGACATCTAAGTCTGGGCAGTTCTAGACAATCCCCTAACATTTTAAAAGGGAAAATTCTAGGCGACATGCAAGAACAAGTAGAGCTAGCAGATAAGTGACAGAAGCAGTTAAAAAAGCACAGATTCACCTCCACATATAATGCAAATAAACAGCATGTCTCAAACACAGACAAAGGAGGTTTTATTAGAAAAAGATCCTAAGATAGGTTATCTAAGTGACATCAATGCACAGGAATATGCAACACTGTTTTATACAAACTTTAACGACAGGGCCCTAATCAGTTTACCTACTGATTTTAAACCTGTTAGCATTTAAGCAGTAAACATGATCAAAGCAGTTTCCATTTTTTATATCAATTAATTACCTAAGGCTTTCCTAGGCGTGAGATTATATGCAATCAAAATTGCAACTGGTGTTTAACAGTTTTGAAAGTATTTAACCTACAACATGCCGTTCTAGGTGATACAAATCTGAGAGTGAAAGGATTTGATACCGGTTCTATTTAGAAACATGACAATTATATGTGAGACTTTTTTTATACCTTTTCATGGATCAGTTAGTTAAACTAGGCGTATTCAAACAAATGCAAACACAATCCTAGAGCATGGTATCTAAATGCACACAAGAATGAAAGAATTCTTAAGACATAATTTCTAAATGCATACAAGAGTGACAGTTTTATGTCAAGATTATTTATTGCCCTAGGAGCAGGATCTCTAAGTGATAGACTGATACAACGTTAAAACATATGCTAGTGACATGTGATATGCTGAAGCAGTAAATATGAAGTCCTAGGAACAGGGTATCTAATGTGATGTTTAACATGATTTGGATGAACACATTCTCCTTAGGACATGGATTCTAATGCAAATACATAGAAAATAAAGCCTAAAGCATGCTTTCTACCCAATAATATTAACAACATTATACATCTATCCTTCCTATTTTCACTAGCCACCCCACTATCTGTTTACAAATAATTATTACAGACCAATGACTGAATGAATTACATAAGTAAAAAGGAAAGACGTTAAACTATAGGGAGCCTGAAGCAGGCCCAAACACATATGATGACCCCAAGCCTTCAGTAGTCTCAAAATGACAAAGATTTCATAACCAATTTCATGTCCAGGTGCGTCCGAGTTCCCTAAGGACCTCAATGATCCCGGGCAGTGCTCACACCCAGACTTTCCATAATAGGGATTGAGTAAGTGCAATGTGGAATAGCCAGCCCCAGTGTGCCAGAGTTCCAAGGTTTCTCAAAAGGATTCCAAGGCAGTACACACACTGGAGGGGCAGAACCTAGGGACTTAGGAGTAAAGTGAGAGTGCTTGACATAGTTTTGATAAGGTTTTGATATGAAAACAGTATTGAAAAAGACTCAATCAAAAGAAGTTTTATAAAAAATAGGAAGTGGTTAGTAACAAAATAGTTTCTTAAAAAAACAGTATGGACTTGTGAGAAGTCAGCAAACAGTCCAAACAGCACCATTCAAACACAGATTGCACTCAGGGAGTATGGGAAACATAGAACATATTAATGTAACAACAAGATTACATAAGTTTTTCTTAGAGTTCACACGACTTAAGGAATTCGTCATACAACTACAGACATATGGATTTTTGAATAGACAGTTGAGAACATATTTGTACTAAACAGAGTTAAACATAGAATCAGAAGTACTTAGGGATAGTAAATGACAAAGCAAAGCAAGTTAATATCAGAAACTGAGTAAACAAACAGACAAACAATCACACCTACATACATGGAGTAAATTCAAGTTGGGACATGCTACAGAGGTAATAAACATATTCATAGACATGCTGATTATAAGTTGAATTAGGACAGAACTCATACATACTGTGATTTAAACATGCTAGTTACATATTGAAAAGCCAAGTAACAGATAGAAATAAGACTGGTAATCAGTAAACCAAGGCAGTAAGAGAACACCTAGAGTTTGAACTTGGAATGAAATCAGAACATACCAGTTAAGGAGAGTAGACACAAAGTATAGAGCAGTGTAGTGCAATAACTAGCCTTGGCTTATAGCTGGCTAGTTCAATAGAAGTAGCAAGTAACAAGAAAGAGCAGAAAGCTTTAAGTGTAAGAGATGGAGTTTATGAACTAGTGTTCGTGTCTGTAGTGAGAATAGAAGGGAGTATATATAATAGTTGAGAGCTAGGAAAATAAGGTAAACAATCAAATTGTTCAGTAATTGAAGAGCCACATAATCAATTAAGAGTGAAACTAGTAAAGTCCTCCCTTAATTGAGGGAGTAATTTACCAACGGTAAAGAGAAAGTAGCTAATTAAGGAAAGACATCAAACAAACTGAAGTATAGAGTAGGTAATTAGGGGTAGATACACAAAGGTTCAATTAAGGACATAGGTAATAAGAATTAGTAAATAACACAGTTGATCATAAATAAGGCAAGAAATAATTTAAAGGTTGTGAAAATAGGGAAAATAACCAGAAATTAGCGTAACACAGTGAATCAGGGATTCAAAGAATTGAAATAGTACTGACTTTAAGGGAAATGACATAAACTTCTATGAATAAGCATATAAATCGAGTATAAGCAGGAAGAATCAAATTTGGAACCCTAATAGGACACATTAACGTAAAAATCACAAAATACTCTGATTAATCGAAGCAATATTCATGAGAATCAAACACACAGCAGAATCGAATGAACAAACATCAAGGACGAACTCAGAATCCAAACATAATGCTAAAAATTAGGGGTTTCAACATAACCGGTTAGGGGAAAACTTAACAAAACCGATTAAACACATAAGAATAAGAGAATAAACACTTAAAAAATCAGAAATCATTTTGAAGAAAAAGTTTCAGAAATCCTAGTTAGGAAAAATGAAGCGACGCTTTGAAAATCGGAAGATTTATCATAAAAAAAGTAAAAGTAGTTCGATTTTTCTTAGATATGTTACAAATCTAAAAGGTTTAGGAGATGAGATTAGGGTTTGAGAAAATAACCCAGAGATGAGAATACCGGCTTAAAAACTGTAGGTTTAACAAGAAAATAGGACGATCTTACTCAAATCTAGCCATGGTGGCCTGAGGCTGGTGAGGACAGGCCCAAGGTGTGAGTGGACTATTCCCTGGTCCCTTGAGGACCTCAAAGACAGCAGAAAACCCGACATAGGAGAGACTTTAAGGCTGGAGAATGGTGGTAATCCATCATAGTCGACAACAGAAGAGTGACGAGAAAGTGACATTTAGGGTTAGGTTAGAGAGGATTTGGAGAAGAAAGGGGTGAGTGACAACAGAGTGTGAGAGAGGAATGAAGAGTTTGGGGGGGGGGGGGGGGGGTCGTTTAGATTAATTAAGGAAAGGTTTAATCCGGGTTGCTGATAAAAAATGATCAACGACCAGGATTCATTGGATCGGGTTAGGTAGGGGTTTAGGCCTGGTTGTATTGGGCTAATTAAGTTAGGCATTTGGGCTGGTTATATAGGCTATAATTGAAATAAAAAGGGGTTGTTTACTAAATACCCAAAAAAATTGATTAAAATTAGTTTGTAAAATAATTAACTAATCATAAAGAATGATTTTTATGCATAGAAATGTCTTAAAAATAGTTATTTAGTATTTTAAAAATACAAAAGACTAATTTCTGGTAAAAATAACACGAAAATTATATGCATGGGCTATAATTGTAAAGTTATTACAATTATAGCCAAAATGTGCCAATTTGGCTATTTATAGAATAATTGGACTTAATAATACCATAAACAGTAATATTAAATCAAGAAATGTCTTTGAAATTATTTGTGATGTAATTTTGTAATTATTTATTAGAAATAAAAATACTGGACAAGTTAATAAAAATGTAGAAAATTTTTAAAAAATACCAATTGATACTAATGTATCATTTTGAAGGTATATATGCAATTTGAAATGCAATACATAATGCTTTTAGAATCAGTCCATGAGATGCAATAGTATGATTTTAGAATCAGCAAGACAAGGCATAGTCTTGTGAAGCTGAGGGCAGAGCTTAGCCCGAAAGGAAAGCAAAGTACATAATGCTTGAGAGACGATGCTTAGTCTCGATGAAAGAATGTAAATTGGAGGCAGAGCTTAGCCTCGTGCAGGTATGGAGACAGAGCTTAGTCTCATGCAAATGAAGGCAGAGATTAGCCTTATGCAGATGATGGCAGAGCTTAGCCTCATGCAGGATGTGGAGGTAGAGCTTACCCTCATGCAAGACATGGCTTAATCCCATGCAAATGAAGGCAGAGATTAGCCTTATGCAGATGGAGGCAGAGATTAGCCTCATGAAAATGAAGGCAGAGATTAGCCTTATGCAAGAGAAGGCAGAGATTAGCCTTATGCAAATGGAGGTAGAGCTTAGCCTCATGCAAGGGAAGGCAACGTTTAGCCTTATGCAAGGGAAGGCAAAGATTAGCCTTATGAAAATGGGGAGGTAGAGCTTAACCTCATGCAGGATGAAGGCAGAGATTAGCCTTATGCAGATGGAGGTAGAGCTTAGCCTCATGCAAGATGAAGGCAGAGATTGGCCTTATGCAGATGGAGGCAGAGCTTAGCCTCATGCAAGATGCGGGACAAGGCTTACTCCCATGTGTGAGCACGTGATTTTTCACCCACCATATACTCCTACAAAATTCAATAAAATAAATTAGTTTTACAAATTTTGTTGAATTTTAGTGTTAATCGTGAATTGTTTTTGTATTGCATATTCATAGATCGTCTTTTAAAATTATTTAAAATTGCATAATTAGGCGCATCATTATTATCAAAGAATTACGAATTTATTATTTATAATTAATTTAAGTAGGTAACATACAAATGTCAATTATTTGATGTAATGTAGTTTGAATGACTAAATCATTTTTTCCTAACAAAATTGTGAAATTGATTCTTTAAATGACATGAGTATTAAATTGAATGGTATTCATTTAAATCAACCAATTAATTTATAATTAAACAAAGTTAAATTAGTTACTACATTATTTTTTAAGATTTAATTAAAATTAGTATCAACTAATTAATTACTTGAATCAAACCAGGCTTGGGCCAAAACTACCCAGGCCCAATCCCCTCTCTACACACAAACTCCACCCAGGCCCAAATCCTTACACCTGGTCTACCCAGCACTATCCAAACGGCCCCGTTTAATTGGAAAATTCATCCCAACCGTTGATCTATTTTGATCCAACGGCTGGGAACTCAACATCCTATTTTAATAAATATGTCCTAAAACTACCCCCTACCCTCATTTTCCCAGAAGCCTAACACCCCCATCCCCTCTGTCTCTCTCTCTCTCTCTCTTCTGTTTAACCTTCGCCCTAGCTCCGCCGGCCGAAAATTGCCACCGGCGGTGGAGCACCTCCAATCAACCCCAAAATTGTACCAAATAATCCCTGTGTTCTCCTTAACCCCGTCCCATCGTTGGTTTCCCCAAACAATCGTCCAGTTGTGAGTAATTTCGGATCTAGAAACTGACAAAACAATCATCCAGTTGTGAGTAATCGTCCAAGCGGATCTATGACTCAAACTCACATGAGTCGATGGCTCTTGACAAGAGCTGTCGATTCATGTGAGTAAGGGTCACTCTTGGAGGTCGCCAGAGTCCGGACAAACTCCGGCAAGTTGCCAGAGTTCATCCAAACCCCTCAAACGGGTATCCCCCCCTTCCTTTCTTCTATTTCTTGTTTTTTTAATATTAGCATGACTACGCCGTGGTTTAATCACTGTTTTGTCCATTGTATCACTGTTTTGATTTGTTGTTCATTACCTCCTTGTACCTGTTCATATTTATTCCTCTTCTTAGTTTAAAGCCCCAAATGTATTTAGCTCAGGATTTTTATCACTGTTTTTGTGTGATTTAACTGTTTAAATTTTGTATGTTTGTCCACTTGTTGTGTAACCAAGATTAGTATTAGGTTTTTAGTTTCTTTTCTTTACTGGTCTTCAGACATCTGTATGTTTGTGGATTTTTAATTAAGAAACGGTCATGAACGACTAGTTGTTAAATCCCTGAGCTCATATGATGAAATGCTGATATTGCATCTTCCTGTAAAAGTATAACAGCCTTTATTGCATTTTGATTAGTTGTTTGCTCATGTATTGTTTGAGGTCGTCATTTGATTTAGCCCTTGATTTTGTTGCCTATGTTATTAGTCACAATTAGGTGTTAACTTCCAAGTATCATAGGATAACCTAATTTCAACTCTTAGGTTAGATTGGCATATTCAATTAACCTAAACAAACTAATCCCCGCCTAGGCTCAAGTAGAAACTAAAACAGACTTTAATATAAGGAAATTGACGAAGCCTAATAACTTAACTGATCTTTATTAATTAACCTAAAATCCTAAACGAGTTTGAAGTCAATTAGTAGTTGAGAACCTAATCAACAACCTAATCCTAGCTAAGAATAACTATTGGTTTTGATTAACCAAAGTAACTAATTAAGGTTAACTGACTCAAGTCAATAGTTAACCCCCAACCAAACTTAACACTAGTCAAACTAAGGATAATTCTAGGAACCTAGGGGGGTATTTTAGGATTTTTAACCAAGGAATCTTGGGTGTAACATCTTCTAGAATTAACAAATAAGATTTTAGAGGGGTAAAAAAGTAACTTTAGGGGGCAGAACTTTCTAGAATGGTGCAGCTGTCCCAAAAGGATAGGGTTGACAGCTGCACCTGTACCTTCTTTCAACCCATTGGATAAGGAATATGCTAAGCATATCCTATCCCAAATACCCCTATATATACACACACTTTTTACCACTAAACACACTTTTGATTACTGAAAAATATAACTTTTTTTGACTACTGAAAGATCTGGAAATACACATAGATTTTGAAAAAGTTCTCTGCACAGATTTTACCAAAAATTGTTACACACACTTAGACACAATTTTTCACCTCTGAAAAAATAGAAACAAAATGGACTGCAGTAGGAGTGTAAAAACAGTTTGAACTTGGTCTATCTTGTAGCTGTGGTTTTCTTTCCTAAAGACCTGGTTTTATTGCTGTTTTTATTCAATCGTTGGTATCCAAAGTCATCATTTTCTGGGTTTCTTTACTGTGGGTTTCTTGTTGTTCGTGGCTGCTGATTTGTTGTTGCTGAGTCTCATTTTTCAATTTTCTAGACCTTTATTTGGTCTAGACTTGTTCTCGCTATTTTACCCTGTCTCTTAAGAGGTATGTAACTCCTACCTCATATTAAGTAAATTTCATGAATGAAAATTTGTTAAACATCAATGTTTATTTTGGTTGGTTACTGTAGTTTCAGTTTCTATGTGCGAACATGCTTACACATGCTAAAAATCAAGAATTTGATTCATTTTGTTTAAGATTTAAGTGTTGAATCTGCATATGAACTATATCTGCCGTGTGTTTAATGGTTTGAATCCTTGCAAAACATGAGGTTAACTGAAATATCGTTATCAAAATAAGAATCTGACTACTAACTAGGTTAGATTCACTTTAAAATTTCAGATCTGATGTTAGTTGTAAAAATTGTGATATTGTTCTTGTATATATAGGTTTGGTTACATTTATTAGGGTATTATGTTTGGTACTGCATCATTAGATTTAAATCTGACCCCTTAATGGTCAGATTTACTCTATAAAGATGCATAAAGTTTTGGTCTTGTTTTGGTTGTTTAGAAAGGCACAATCATAAGCTGGATGTTCTAGTAAAAACAAAGGTTCTCAAGGAGCAGTAGTTTAGGGATATATTTAATTTTTTTACTGCCTTCGTGCAGTTTTTCTTCAAAAAATCTGTATTTTTTGTCGAACAAGATGCATTTGTTCATTTTCTGGAATCATTGTAAAGATGAAACTGGACTGTATTATGTTATTATGGCTAACTTGGGTATATAAAAATGGGCCAGGCTATTAAAAATAACCTGTCAAGGCGTAAATTAGCCTGAACCCCAGGCTATTGAGCCTAAGGGATATCGAAGCCCTCCAAGATTCAATGTTATACTATTCTGTTTGGAATTCGAAGTTTATTTAGTATAGCCTCTAGAACAAAATGTAAATATCTTTAAGTCTCACATGACTCTTCTACTGAATTTAAGCTGCATTTTACAGTGATTACATATTTTAGGCATTTGACTATTGGGATTCAATTGAGATTAATAAAATGTCTTCAAAACTCGTGTAATTTTGGTATTAAAACTGATCTGTCCGAAATTCCAGATTTCATTGTGAAAGCTGGCGTTCTTGAAAGTCCCATGATTTACTTATTCTGAACCTGGTGAATTTTGGATATATAAGTATAGTCCTCCCAAACAGTACCTCTTTAGGAACTGAAAAATAATATTAAGCGTGCAAATTCGCTTCTGATTGTTGTTCAAGAATCATGAATTCATATTTCTGTTTGTATCCGTGATTTCCTTAATTTTGTTTAGCTGAATTGTACATATCGCTTCTTTCATAAATGGCACATACTAGGATTTGGCCAAAGGGTAATTGATAAATTGGGCTAAAATATGGCCATAGCCCAAGCATTCATCTTTAGATTAGTGAACTTAATCTTAGACAATCTTCTACATATCTTTTAGGTTGAAAAATACATCTTTGGATTTAAATTTAGTAAATAATCAAGTATTACTTCAAACGACCATAACCTACACTCGGGAGTGGCAACTCGTGCCCCCGACCCTCAACTCTAAACAATTAATACACATAGCAACCACGGGTGCATTTCATGTGACGTTTTGGCCATGCGTCCAAAAACAACAAGTGCACGCCATCGTGACTTGTCTAAGATAAATCCATAAACATCCTAATTGATCTTAAAACTAAAATGCTCCTTCAAATAGAAAACATAAAGAATAATCAAACATCGCCTCAAATAGGCACTATAAAACCGTCACGACCATAGTCTTGACTATGTAATCTACACTCGGGTGCGATAACTCATGTCCCCGTCTTCAACTTCAAATTATAATAAAAATCATATGTTGTAATTGCGGGTGCATTTCATGTGGCGCAGTTATAACGTGTCCAAAACAAACAAGTGCACGACATCGTTACTTGTTTCAAGATAAATCCATAAATACTAAAAACGGTTAAAAATTAAACGGCTAAATGCACAATAAGCTAAAATATGTAAATAATCAGATAATTTAGGCCAAATATTAAGTTAAGCGACCGTGCCAGAACCACGGAACTCGGGAATGCCTAACACCTTCTCCCGGGTTAACATAATTCCTTAATCAGATTTCTGGTCGCGGACAACTTAAAACAGAGTCTAAATTTCCTCGGTTTTGGGATTTGAATAAACGGTGTCCCGGAACATCGTCAAAAATTCGGGTGGCGACTCTAAAAATTAAAATAAATCCAAAATCCGAATAATGTCACTTTAATTGGAAAAACTCCCTTATTACCCTTTCATTAATCCGGGGGGTTGTGAAAGAGGAGGTGTGACAGCTCTGGCGACTCCGCTGGGGATCGAACCCAGTATCTCTGGTTCAGGGTTCAAGAATTCGAGCTTATATAACTGTTATGTTTTGGCTTTCCTTATATCATATTACGTGTTTAAACCTGATGTGCTAATTGCCATATTTACCGCTTTGATATTTATCTGAATTGCATATAAACTGTGCTGAAACCCTTCGTCTCTCTGAGTCTTCTAAATCATTTGGGAAGTGTGCACTTCATGTGACTTCTTTTCTGTTAGAGTCATCCAAATTTTAGAACGAGGTACGGACAAGTTGCAAAGCCAGTGAAGCTTCTGTATTCCCGGTATGCTGCCCCAACCTTGGCTAGAGCTGTCCGCTCGGGTAAGCCTGGTCTAGAACAAAACCCCAGGATTTAAACTTAGAATAACATAGCCTCATGCCGGATCCCTAGTAGGAACACTTATTTGCATCATGTGCATTTGACTTAGGAGACTCAACACAGGGGTTGGGTCCGTCTAGGACAGGTGTACCCGAAATAAAAGACTATCCTGATGCATCTTACCTGCTACGTATGCATTTATTTGTTTCGGCTTGTGTGTTGACTGGCTAAATTCACCTTGTTTTGAAAATCCCTATATTTGAAATATCCCGAAACTCTGCCAAAATATCTGAAAATGAAGAAGGAAAATAATATTCTAAAACAAAGTGAGTAGGTGTATATTTTTAATCAGTCAAGATTTTTCCGAACTACGCCTTGTTTGATTCTCATCGGTATGGGATACGTAGGCAAACCTCATCGGGTCCAACCTTATTTTTCAAAATCAAAAGATATGGTCCTAAATAAAATTAGGTGACGCCATTCTTGCATAAATAGCCAAATTGCCCAAACGGGGCACCGGAAGGCTATTTTTGCAAAAGTAGCCGCCTGTGGTTTTTTCCAAATTTTGACCCAACTAGCAAACACAGCCCTAAAAACATCCTACCCGAAGTATTGAAGGGCCGTATTCGCAAAGATGGTCCATTTTCTTTATTACAAAACTTTTTGCAAAAAATAACACTTTTTCGCATTCGGTCAAAATTTTGTGGTTCTTAATCAAAACAAATGTGCAGGATGAATACAATTGAAAATATTCCTTTTAGGGCCGTCGAGGAAATCCCCTTGGGACTCCATATGTGGTGGAGCGACTTGGGGGAAGTTAGTAGAAAGTCTGTTGTAAAAGCTTTAGGCGGACTTACTGGTCTTCTAAAAATCAAGCCAAGGTTGGACATCGTCGAAGCTCTAGTATCGTTTTGGGACCCCGCCCACAACGTATTCCACTTTTCAGACTTTTAGTTGACACCCACGCTAGAGGAAATAGCGGGGTATGCTAGTCTCAATGACAATCTTAAAAGTCTGGAGGAAAATTCTTTTCACTTTTCAGACTTTTAGTTGAGATTTACCGCGCCTTGACGATTTCCCAGTCTGGAGGAAAATTCTTTGAAGGGTGCAATCTGCTCCTACAAATCTGGATGATAGAGCACCTCTGTCACTGCCCAGGCTACATGAACTACGGCTTAACCAGTTTGAATTGTATCGAAGAACATGGTACTCGGGTAGAGGGCCACGAATTTTCTGAGGGCACAGAGGCCTGGCACTCACATTTGAGTTCATTGACTGCTAACCGAATCGAGTGGACATTCGGGTGGCTCCCTGTCGGCGAGGTTATCAATATGTCTGCTGAGGTGTGCTATCTTTTGTTAATGGGTATGCGAAGCATTCAGCCATACGCCCCACATCGGGTCTTACGGCAGTTGGGAAGACAACAGGGTGTTCCACATGATGAGGACTTAAGCCAACAAGCCATTGAGTTATGTTCGAGAGCTGCATTTCCTGAAGACATGGCCCGTCAGATCTGGAACCAGTGCAGATTTTTAGAACCTCACACTCGGGTAAGAAATTTATCCAAGGGGGAAGTGGAACCCGCCTACACTTCTTGGTATGACAGAAGAGGTAGAGATCACCAAGAACCGGAGCGACCTGCGAAAAGACCTCACGTGCAGCATTTTACTGAGCAGACGCAAGAACACTGGGTTTGGTTAGATAAGGAAAATAACTACCGGGCTACAATAAGTAAACTGGAGGCCCAGATCAGGGAGCTCAAATTTGAAAACACTTTACAAACTGCTGCAGTCGAAGGGGAAAGAAACCGGTTGAACAAGGAAAATGAGGCCCTCCGGACTCAGATCTAGAAAATGAGGATAGCCATTAAAAACCCTTAGAGAAGCAGAGCTGACGAAAGACTAGTCACCAGCCTCAGGCAAAAAGTTTGTAGCTATGGTGATGACCTGGACAAATCCAAAGAGGATTTGACCCAAGTTCGAGAAAAATTGGCAAATAATGCAGAAGAAAGAGCAGAATTCGTGCAAAAAATGAAGAAAAATCATGAACAAGAAGTTATGGGCTTAAAAGAAAGGATGGCCACCTTTGAAAACGAAACTGCCAAGCAAGGAAAAAGATTTAAGGCAGAAAAGAATAGTACTACGCCATGATAGCCCAGTTGGAAGACGAATTGCAACAATGGAAAGAGCAGGGTCACGAAGATGCCCAGGTTTTATAGGCAAGATCCCAGCAGATCGGGCGTCTACTTCAGGAAAAGGTATCATCAGGCAAAGGGTCTGGGATATAGCCGATTACATTGTCACCAAATGCCAGGAATGCGAAGATATGACTCGGACCACCTTCTTCTCAGTGGTAATGATCTTTATCCACAAGATAATGGATGACTTATGCCGCCTCCAGCAAGATATGGTACGCAGGCCCGTGGCAAGGCCGAATGATGTCCCGCTGGTCCCTGGAGCATTGGAAGCACTGATGTACTCTTGATGTTTTTTCGAGTCTGTATGTTGTTTTCCTGTTACAGTCCTGTCTAGGTCCACTGTAGCTTTTACATTTCCAAGAAAAGTATGTGTTGAGTCTGTTTTGTAATTTTAAATTTCCAAAAGTGGGCTAAAATGTTTTGTAATCGGAAGTATTTTTTTTTTCTAATGAATGAAAGTTTTAGAAAAATATTTATTCCTTTCAGATTTATCCCTTGAACAACGTGATGATCTGATTCACGCGACGCCGTGATACGTAGGCAATCCACATAGGATTCGATCATAACCTTAAGAAAGGAAATCGAGTAAGGAATAAAAGAGCGGAAAATAATAACAAAAAGAAGGAAAAGAGTGATAAAATGACAAAGAAAACGGAAAAGTTCAAAACCTAGAAATAAAGCCGGGATGATATACACAACTGTTGCAAAACATATAGAAAGCATTTAATTGCCTAGGTGCATTTCATACCCCAAACGTGCGATTCCCTATGTGATAAAAGCTTCAACCTAACGTTTTGTTGGTTCAATCTTAAAAGGTGTTTTTAGGTGGTCGATTTTGCGGTAACCTGGCTTCCCATCCTTACTTCACTTGATCAAAAGGGAGCATATAAATGACATCCGAAAGTCACGTATCAATCGTCAACTCTTACGTGGAAGACCTAAATCCAGTCATCCCAACATCTGAGTCAGCAACAGCTGAAGAGAACAGGACTCTGTGTTGCCGCATGCTGGAAATGTGGGACGCATGGTCCAATGGTAAGGAACCGTCCAGTACTATCCCGGGTTTCCCGGAGATAATTCCCAGGACAGGGGGGACCTCCAACATCCCCATAAATTACCCAGCCACGCCATTTGGATATCCAACTATGTTGGCTCAATTTTCCAGAAGGCCTTCTAAGGTTCGCCCCCAGGCCCTATTTTTCGGTGTGTCTTCCAACATGTTCACCGCACCACCAATCTCTGCCACGGCTCCACCGACTATCCCTAGGCCAAGCTTCGAGCCACCAGCATTCACATTCCAAACACCGTCTGTCCATCTGGATACCACTCATATTACTCCCAATTCATACCCCCAACAACCTCAGTATGAGGTAACTTTGGGACAAGATAAGAAAAGCCCCGAGCACGAAGAAATGGCTTGGTAAATGAAGAGTATTGAGCAGAGCCTCAAGAATATACAGAGGCTGAGCGGGCAGAAAAACGTCTTTCATGAAGACTTGTGCATGTTCCCACACGTCCACTTGCCTTTCAGGTTTAAAACCCCCAAGTTCGAAAAATATGACGGACATGGGGACCCCATAGCTCATCTGAAAAGGTATTTCAACCAGCTCCGGGGAGCAGGTGGGAAAGAGGAACTTCTCATGGCATATTTCAGAGAAAGCTTGACAGGGATTGCATCAGAATGGTACATGGACCAGGATATATCCCGCTGGCACATATAGGATGACCTGGCACGGGACTTTGTTCGACAATTCCAATACAACGTGGACATCGCTCCCGATAGGAACTCTCTATCCAATCTCAAAAAGAAATCCTCATAAAGTTTCAGATAGTACGCCATTAAGTGGCGCGAGCAGGCCTCCAGGGTCAAACCTTCGATGGATGAGGTTGAAATGGTCGGTGTTTTTCTACAAGCACAAGAAGCTGATTACTTCCAAAATATGATGTCCGCCATGGGCAAACCTAATGTTTTAGACGTCAATACCACACAATTATACAAGTTAATTGTGAGGTACCCAATTTTTCGAGTGTTGTCTCAATAGAAGAACCTGGTTCTTCTTGATGTACTTACTTCTACTGTTGCGGAATATTAAAAGTAGTAAATTAAAAACACAAAAGATTTTTACATGGAAAACACCTGGATCAAAAGGTAAAAAAACCACGACCTACTGCTCAGTAGGATTTGCTCAAACATTTCACTAAAAACTCTGAGCCAAACGGACTTACAAAATAAACACTTTTGTAATCCTAGGACTAACTCTAATCTCTTTGTAGTAACTAGCCCCCATCTAATTTCTACAAGCTTTTAACTCTAACTTGAACAATGCGTACCTATTACAATTGCTTCTATGAAAGCTGAAAAAGATACAATATTAAAACTCCTACTACAATCAACTAGACTCAATAATTAATCAGATGGAACTGGTTCTTCTAGTTGAACTGTAGCCTTTTAATCGCACAATGATTCTGCTAGCAAAATAACTCTGGGAACTTTGCATTCAGACTTTGATTCACTTCAGCTTTTGTGCGTGTAGAATTCCAAGAGTTATACATCAAGTTTCTATAGAGTCAATTGAGCTTGTCATCTAATTCTAGTCCAACTCTACCTGGGTGAACAAATTCGTACCAAACTCAACTTCCTTTCTTTTGTTACTTTCCTTTCTGAATTCGACTTCAATCCTCTCATCCGTTTGCAACCTTTTCGCATTAGGAGACAATCTCTTGGTTCATTGATATTTCACATTCACAAATATCTCCTATGCATATACGGTTCATGTGCCAGCTATTCAGTTCAAGATGTGTGCTCTGATGGACCTGGTTCAACTNCTGTAGACACTTTCAACACTTTGTAATGGTTTTAAGCATTAATCATAGAGAAACCAGGTTGATTAGGTTATAAATATCACTTCAAAAAAAAAATTAAAAGTTCAGCACATTCTTCCCCCTTTTGGCATCATCGAAAAGTTTGGAAAATGATACACTTACCAGATTTATTAATTATTACTCATGGCCATTTAGGCAACTGCAGGTGCAAAGCATGATTAATCAACACAAGAAGCCAATAAATGTTAGCTAACTAAGAAATTGAGACAATTCAATAAATAGAAGAAAAATTCATTGATTAGCAACGATTATCAACCACCATACAGAAAAATAAAAACAAACCAACCATGAGCAAAAAAAAAGAGTAAAAATAACTGAAACTGAATAATTGGTCTAAAAGAGGTTTTGGAAGCTCTGGATAGCCTAAGGATGGGAAGGTGCAGAGGAGGTTGTGGTCTTGGATTGTAGGAGAGAAAGCATCTGCTGAAGAACACCCTTGTTCTTTTCTTTCTCCTTTGCTAATTCAGCCCTAAGAGAATCCCGCTCAGCTTCAACCTCAATCACACGAGACTTCACACAAAGGATCTCCATATCCTTAATCTCGTTTCCTGCACTAGAGTTCTAACTTTGGTGTTGACTGGTTGCTTCCTAGATGAACCAGGTTCATCTACAGGAACATTGACATTGTAGTCATATGTCAGCAAAGTTTCCTTCCCAAAATAGTCTTTGGCAGTAGCCATCTCAGCCTTCTTCACTGGAACCCCAAAATGTGCAAGCACTGCTGTAAGAATGAAGCCATATGGAATTGCGTGTGCTTTAGTTCCATTCACAATTCTGTCAAAGAGTTGGATAATGAAAGCCGGCCAATTTATTTTCTTTCCTTGTACAAGCACTCCATCAAGGTTAGATCCGTATAATTTGCAATGTGCCTTCTTTCTTGTCTAGGCAGTAGGAACTTGATGACGAACTAGAAGAGTAGCTTGTGCTCTGGCTTCATTTCACTCTTGTAAACTGGCCTGGGTTCAATCTCCTTCTCACTATCACTGAAGAATCTGGTGATGTTGATTGCTGAGGCTATCCCATCTAGACAAGGCCATCTTTTCCTTGTGTATTCCTCATAGCCTTCAGCTGGTATGTTCAGAATAACGCCCAGTTCTTTAGCATCAAAGGAAACTTCAATTCTTTTTACCATGGAGATGACCTTTACTTCCTTAACAATGACATTTCCCATGTATTCTACCAACTCAGCCCTTGCCAGCCTACCTTCCATGCGAATGACCATGTCCTTCCAGCCCTGCACCTCCAGAGTTTCGAGCAGATATTGCATTCCGGGATCCTTTAAATCCTTCACCATCTTACCCTTCAGTATTGTCCTCTTTCCAAACATGGTAACTGATCATGCTCAACTATGTCTTATAGAAAGGCTAAACGCGGGCTGCAAATATAATCCGGGGTGTTACGCCCAGAGTCGATCCCACAGGGAATTTACGTATCAATCAAGCCGTCAGAATACAAAACTTTTACTTAATAAATTTTCTCAAAACTTTTGAATATCAATTGGTAATGTTTTACTATTTCTACTGAAAAAATTAATAAACTAACGGTTAACTAACAATATGGTGTAAGCAATTATAATAAAGGTCTAAGGTCATGGTTTCCCCCGTTGGTGAACTTCTTGCTTGGATACTTCTTATAGTTTGATTAGTTGTCTCTATCAATCATGAACACTCTATCTGCCATAAATCTCTCTCAAGTAATTATGATAATTTACTAGACGCACTCTCTCAAGTTACGCTAGCTAGATTGCATTACAGTTCACTTTAGATTGCACCCGAGGTATCGTTATCTCTAATCCAACCTCTAAACCCTCGATTATGACTTTCGTCTATACTCTGGGAGTGTTGTTGTTCAAACAAATACCTAAATATTCACTCTCTCTCAAGTAGATACATAATAAATAGGAACAGCTAATTGAGGGCCCTTCAATCAACTACAACAAGAACGTAACTGAACAAATAGAGTTTAATCAACCAATCAAAGCTATATTAATATCACAATAAGTTCATCCCCCAACGGGTTCCACCAAAACCCTAGATTAAAGAAATTAGCTAATCATTCTCATAATAATCAACTCCAAAATAACTTGCATAATTAAACTACAAAGTAATGAATAAAGGATGTAAAAATCAATATTTTGCTTTGCTGAGTAGTATTCCACAAGCTTCTCTTGTCTCTAATGGCATCCCCCAAAGTTGTATTTTTGGGTCTATTTATTTGTTTGGGATAAACCCTAAACGTGTAGGAGACTTCTATTCAAACCGAGAAACACTTAAAACCTTCAAAACTCGGATTGGACCGGACCAGGGACCAGGCGTTACAGGCCAAACACCTGGCTAACGCCTGGCCAGGCCTGCATTAGGGCCCAAACGCCTGGCCAGGCCTGGCGTTAGGGCCCAAATGCTTGGCTAACGCCTGGCTAGGCAAAGCTTTACAGCCCAAACGCCCGGCTATAGCCCGATTCACTCCTTTTCGACTCTTGAGCGTATTTTCGATGTTTATGCATCCATTTAACTCGGCTTCCATCTCCAATTCACCTACACATAAAATAGACTCCATTAGGCACATACGAAGTGTATTTTCATCATTAACGCACATAAAATGTAAGGCACNCCTCGAGAATTCAAACTACACTCATGAACACAACGTATTAAGCAAATCCCTTAACATGTTATACCAAGAATCTATAAAACAGTTTAAGCATAGAGGTGCAACATCCTCTCCTCAATAATCGACTCACATATACCATGCTTTATTCACAATCCACCCACTACTCTAACATAAAGGTCAACAACATTACCTTTCCTTCATGAATCATGTGCCCTCGCCATTTCAAAGATCTAGTTCCACACACAATGAAATTTAAGAGCACTTAGGAACTCAAGATAGAAAGAATTCACTCACGCTCAGAAATAATATTCATATGCCACAAAAGATGCACCATTGGCTTGCCCATAGTGTACTACTCTACTAATCGAGCTCATTCAGTCTAGGATCAAGTAGGATTTTATTTGGTTCTAATGTAGGCTGCGTGACAGGTAGGATACATTTAGATATAAGAGTGACTACACCTCCCTAAGCACTATAATACATATACTTTAGCATTCAACCTCAAACTTATATTAAGTCAAACTCCACCTTCACATCAATGTTATTACCCCATACTTCTTTAAGCACAATTACATCAAGAGTCACCACATATATATTTTTCTTTCACAACAATACAACTATTTATTTTCTATATTTCTTTTTCCTTCTTTTTCTCTTTTTTTTTCAAGTGACTCTTACTTTTCAAAACAGTGCACCTTTCTCCTTATTTCAATTATTCCCCTCAAAAAAACCAACCTACCACCCCACACTTTAATTTTTTCATATTTCATCACATTTCGAGTGCTTACGAGAGGTGACAAGGTTCAAATATATGATCGATTCAAACAAAGGGGTATGACTTGTAATGTGGTTGCCAAAGAAATAGGATTATAGGCTCAACGGGGTTAACTACAATACATAACAATTAGGGGGGTAAAATATACATAGTTGGCTCAACAAAGAAACGACTATATCACTTTCAAGACTGAACAAAACTACTATTTCGCTTTGCACACACACGGGGCAAGTTCTAGACATAAAATTCAATGCATAGAATAACATACAAACCTCACACACACATGGCACATAACTTACTCAGGATTGGATCTATCACGACACTCCAGTCAAAGTAGTTAAGCAAATTTAAGAATCCACGATTTAAGGTATTTATCCTAGAGTCAAAAAATTGAGCCTAAGCGTCACAACCAACGTATTGACTATTCTCAAGGCATCACAAAGTTCCGAGATATTCCTGCAATTAATTTCTCAACCATGTGGTTACTACTCCTAAAAATTGAAAACTACATACACCCGGTTCAATTAAAAACCCTTGGAAAAGAACCGTGGTCCAAAGAAAAACCAAGGGGGAATTACTACACTACCTAAAACAAAAAATATTTTTGGTATTTTCTTTAGACTTACTTCCCTCAAGAGAAATGTCTAGGAGATCCATCGTCGGGGTGGTGGAACGAATCTGCCTGGCCCAATAAAACAATGTAGTAATCTGCGCTTCTTTGCCTTTATATGAGATGTGTACTCCCGACTTTCTAGTAAGAAGAATTCCAGAATGTAGGCATCTTGTTCCTTATTCCTTAACTCCTCAGGTGGTTCGGATGACTCTATTTTCATTTCATCATCCAAACACAATGTGAAAAAATGGTTGGAGTGTGTACCAACATCCTCAACACTAATGACACTAGATTCAACAAAATATGTGTCATCAATGTCCTTGGTTAACTCTAGTATCTTTTCTACCACATCGACATCCTCTGATTTCAGTTCCAACCTGGGTGGTTCTTCAACAGATGACCTGGCCGGCGGGTTCTCTCTTTTCTCTAAGTGTAATGACTCAAACTCGATAGCCCTTGGCCACACCCCTTTTCCTTCAAGTGCTAACACCCAGTCTGCCAGTTCTTCACCGTTCATATCATCTAGATTTTTCAAATATTCAGTCAAAGGGTCCCCCATAGTCAGGGACGCATCATCTTTTTCGGGGATCACGTTCACAACATCAATAAGAGAGCAGTTGGCGAACTCACTTGGTCGCCTCGTAGACTTCTGCATGTTGAACGTGATTTCTTCATCATTGAGCCTCATCTTCAGTTCACCAGTCTCACAATCAATAAGGGCTCTACCTGTGACCAAGAATGGCCTTCCCAAGATTATGGGAATTTCCTCATCCACTTTACAATCTAGTATTACAAAATCAGCAGGGAACACAAACTTCCCCACTTGCACCAATACATCGTCCAGAATGCCTGACGGTCTCTTTACCATCTTGTCAGCTAGCTGCAATAACAGTGAAGTTGATCTAGCTGTACCAATCCCTAGCCTTTTATATATGGCCAGCGGCATCAGATTAATGCTGGCCCCCAAGTCACATAGAGCTTTGGCGAAAGCTAAGTTGCCAATGGTACAAGGAATTGTAAAACTCCCTGGGTCAGATAACTTTTCAGCAAGAGGACGCGTCACCACCGCACTACAAGTCTGAGTAAGGGTGACAGTAGCTAGATCTTGGAAGTCAATTTTCTGGACATCAAGTCCTTTATCATTTTAGCATAGCCAGGCATTTCCTTCAACGCATCAATCAATGGGATATTTACCTTTATTTGCTTTAGCATGTCCAAGAAATTTTTGTACTGTTCATCCTTTTGGTATTTGGCCAGCCTCTGAGGGAATGGAGCTGGTGGTCTCTTTTTCCCAGTGATTTTGGAATTTTCTTTCTCAGCCACCACCTCAACTACCGGCTCCTGGGCTGTCTCCACTTCTTTTTCAGTCTCACTCTATGCACTGGGTTCTCCTTCAGTAGGTTGCACTGTTACCTTGGTCAAGTTTGTTGAATCATCAAGTTCAATCGGCATGGCTACCAGTGTCTCGACCTGCCTGCTTTCGCGAGATCTCTCCATTTCCAAGTCTAAGTCCATACTATTGCGGAGAGTCACTTCCATCAGCTGTCTTGGGCCCTGGTCCGTAGGATTTACCTGAGTATCTGCAGGTAAAGTCCCACGAGGATGATTGTTCACTGCCATAGATATCTGGCCCAACTGTACTTCAATATTTTTAATAGCTGCATCATGTACATCTACTCTCTCACTGATTTTGGCATTTGACCCAATAACCTGCTGCATCATAGCTTCTAACCTGGAAAACCTATCTTCTCGCCTTCCCCCCTGTTGATGCTAAGGAGGGCAGTATGCTTGTTGTTGATTCTGATGGTTATAACCTTGTGGCCTCTGATATGGTGCTGCATTACCTTGTGGTCTCATGACACCCATATTTCCACTATTCTGATGTTGGTGAGGTGGTCTATACAGTTGAACTTGTTGACCCCAGTTCTTCCCCCCTTGTCTCTGGCTTCCATAATTTGACATATAATTCATGTTTTCTGGATAAGGAGGGTGATCAAATTCTACATTTCACTGATTACCAAATGGTTGACTAATGCAAGATGTGCATAATCCCTCATTGGTTGTATCAACGATGTGTATCTGCTACTTTTGCCCAGATTCCTCCACCTTCTTAGTTAGTATGCTCATCTGTGTTATCAAAGTGGCCACGTTCTCTGTAATAGTATTGGATGGATCGAATTGCACTGAGTGAACTACAGGAGTAATAGGTGCATTCCTGGTTGTCCATCCTAAATTCTGCGCCATTTTATCAAGTAAGATCTGACTTTCTCTCCACGTTTTGCTCAAGAATGCTCCACCAGCTGAAGCATAAACATTTGCCTTAACAGTATCATCCAGACCTATATAAAAATGCTGCCCCAACATCTGCTCTGGAATACCATGATGTGGACAGATAACCAGCATTCCCTTAAATCGTTCCCATGTCTCCTGCAATGTTTCAACTGGTTTCTGTCTGAAGCTCAAGATTTCATCAATTTGTTGAGNCTTAGCTAACTCCTCCCATGTGGTAATGGAATTGATGGGAAGTGAGTTTAGCCAAGTCTGGGCTGCTCCTGTCACTGAGAATGGAAACAACAACAGTTTTATTGCCTCCTGAGTGACGTTTGGCTGCCTCTGTGTTTTGCAAATTGATAGGAAGTTCTTCAAATGTTGTTTGGGGTCTTAGATGTATGACCCTGAGAATAGTACCTTGTTCTGCAACAAGTGCAGAATATTATTTGTAATCTGGAAGGACTCGGCCTGTATTTGAGGGACTAGTATCACAGTGGCCAAATTCTCTGCCGTGGGTTGTGCCCAGTCATATAAAGGAGCCTCTGCCCCTGTTTGAGCGACTGGGTCTACCACATCATCCCCATTGATGTTCCTGTTGTTTGGATCTTCCATGTCGGGTTCAAGTTGTTCAATTGATGGTTGGTGTTTGCTTTTCCGGTTGGCCCGATTTAGGGCCTTGAAAACTTTCTCCGGGTCTGATAAGGCTTTTATTACTTCACCAGTTCTCGATGAGTTTCTAGGCATGCACCTGTACAACCACGTTAGAAAACGTTAAACTTTCAATGTATAAATGACAATTGAAGAAAATTGACTATATTTCAGAATTTTGTATTTCTTCCAACTCCAATTGATAACACCGTTAAGTCCCCGGCAACGGCGCCAAAATTTGATCACGCTCAACTATGTCTTATAGAAAGACTAAATTGGCGCTGCAAATATAATCCGGAGTATTACGCCCAGAGTCGATCCCACAGAGAATTTACGTATCAATCAAGCCGTCAGAATACGAAACTTTTACTTAATCAATTTTCTCAAGACTTTTGAATATCAATTGGTGATGTTTTACTATTTCT